>CAUYQG010158550.1:0-20686 GCA_963574415.1 Tarsius wallacei | reverse complement strand
TTTAGAATCAATAATACTCAGTGATCTATCAAAGAAACAAAGAACAGAGTACCACATGGTCTCACTCATAAGCAAACCCTGAACATTTACCATAATACTATAAGAAAGAGATTGGCAGTAGTGGGTACTGCCAGGGTGGGGGTGGTGGAAACACAGCATCAACAAGGATACCTGATCTCAAACCAGGCAAAGTGAGGACCAAAGGGACCACTTGTATATCTAATCCTGGGTTGTACCCCACATCTTTAAAATAAACATTTTTTAAAAAGATGAAGGCATTAACTAGAAATCCCACAACAGCAAAGAATTCGGCAGCAATGTTGATGACTTTAGGAATAAACAGAAAGGAAACCTCTTTTCGCTAAAGATAACTAGAGTACGCCAAAACTCGAGAAAGCCTAAAATGGGGATGGGAGTATCTCGTCCCTATTAACGGGTTATAAGAAACTCTAAACATCTGTAATGGATTTTTAGAAAAAGAACAGTCCCCAAAGTTTGAGGGCTCTAAAACATACATGTGGAAGCAGACGGGTTGCATTGTGTTGGTTAAATGAGAATTATGACTATACTACAATACATATTATAATTACCCTAAACTGGTCTTAGTAAAATGTTGTTTTCTTGGAAATTATTAACATTTAAGTTGTCTAAAGGGACAAGCAATTTTGTCACTTAAAAGTCTACACTTTTGACCGAAAGTATGCAAGAGATGATCTTTAACTTAAAGAACAAAACAAAAAACTCACTAATCATCAGGAAAATGCAAATGAAAACCACAAGATATCACCTCATATCTGTTAGGAGGGGTATTATTAGAAAGACAAAAAAATCACCTGTTGGTGAAGATGTGAAGAAAAGGGAACCCTTGTATACTGTTGGTGGGAATGTAAATTAAATCAGGACAGCCATTACGAAAAATAGTATGGAGGTTCTCCCAAAAATTAGAGATAAAGCTATCTTATGATCCAAAAATGCCACTACCAGGTGCATACCCAACGGAGATGAAATTAGTATACTGAAATGACATCTGCATTTGGGAGTTAGGGGCTAGGGAGATGTTGGTCAAAAGATACCAAATTTCAGCTAGGGAGGAGGAGTAAGTTCAAGAGATCTATTATACAACATGGTGACTATAGTCAATAACAACATAATGTATTCTTGAAAATCACTAAGAGAATAGATTTGAAGTATTCTCACCACAAAAAAATTATAAATATGTGAGGTAATGCCTATGTGAATTAGCTCTATTTAGCCATTCCAAAATGTATACATATTTCAAAATATTATGTTGTATATTATAAATATTTACAATCTGTATTAGCCAAAAAAAAAAAAAAAATCTGTAAGGTGAATACCCAGTGGGAGCTTTTATACATTTAATAAGTGCCCATAACAAAAATTATTTATGTGAGAAAACTAGTTGGTCTCCCCCACTAGATTTTAAGTTCCTTGATAACAGGAGCCATATTTTTTTAATACCTTGTAAAACTACCAGCAGTGTTAGATACTCTTCAAATACTAAATAAATATTTAATTAAGTTTTTAAAAAATTAAGCCTGGACAACACAGTGAGACTCCATCTCTACCAAAAAAAATTGTTTTAAATTAGCCAGGCATAATGGTATGTGCCTATAGTCCTGGCTACTTGAAAGGCTGAGGTGGGAAAGTCACTTGAGCCCAGGAGTTTGAGGCTGCATTGAGCTATGACTGCACCACTGCACTCCAGCCTGGGCAACAGAGCAAGATCCTTTCTCAAAAAGCAAGCAAACAAAAATTAACATTTTAAGACCTCGAGGACACTTTTTAGCAAAATAAAAATTTGTTTTAAGCTTCACTAACATCAAGATACCAAATATAGAGATTTCAAGTTATCTAAGATAACATCTTGCAGACATAAGGGTTTATCATTTGAAATGTTTTTAAGATTATGAGTAAATCCAAAAGCTATTGGTAGATACCACCCATAATTAAAAGCCCCAGGATATGAAAAGGATCTTATTATCACTATCATTATAAACCTAGGGCATGACACACTTGCATGGAAAATTCCAAACAGCACCCTTTTGACAAGTTTTTGAGCAGCTCTTATTTCCCTCCGGGTTTTCAAATGAACTAAACCATAAACCACAGGTGATCCCCCAGAGTTATCAGCCATAGGAAGCATTCTCCAGATCCAACTTCCCTGTTGGGCTGATAAGACGTCATTTAGAAACCTGACAAGCTGTTCCCAGCAAAACCTACTTTGAGATTTTATTGTCCTGCAACTGTAGCAGCACTCTTAACTGTTACCTCAATAAGTAAAATATTTATCTGGTACCCAACAATGCTCAAGTACTAAGTTTTGGAAAAATACAGTTGATAAGTTCCAGGTCCTACCTTCAAAGACTGTAAACTCTAATGAGAGTGGTTAAGAAAAGTATATGAAATATAATACAAGGCAAAATATGGGAAATGCCATTAGAGAAGTTAAAAAAAAAAAAAGCAGCTCTCCTAGGTGTTGAAGAGACCTTAAAGGATTTTCATACTAAATGTATTCCATTTTACAGGAGAAACAAAATTGTCTACTTACTACAGTTACAAGGTGTTTGCCTTACTCTCCTGAATGTAAATGATGTCCGTACTCCCCTCTTGCTTAAAGTCAAGTTTCCAGCGTCACTGGTGACAATTCCACTTTTGTGACCCTTAGATGCTTGAACAGTATCAAATTTTCTGGGTGTGATTCTAAAAACAATTAAGCCAAAATAATCTACTTAACATTATATTGGTAAAAAATATTTCAGGTCTCTTAGAATATTAAGGGAGTAGAGCAAATCTAGAAGAACATATTACAAATATTTATTGGATTCTCTGGATGTTTAGGCATTGTGGAAAAAATAAAGAAACGGAAGTATTTAAGGAAGTTATCTTGAGGATAATAATATTAAAAGAATGTACAAATGAAGTAATAACAAATACTTCATTAATATCAATTCCAAAAAAAGAAATAGCAGATGAGGCCAAGAGGAAACATATAGATGGTAAATTTAAATTCAATATCAATAATTATGTTAGGGGTAAAAGTACTAAAACTTCAATTAAAGAACAAAGATTGCTGGACCTGATCATAAAAATTAAATCCAACAACACGGTGATTACAAAAGGCACACCTTGACAATCTTGTCCACCCCACCCCAAAAAAGACACGCCTTAACTATAAGCACAGAAAATGGTTGAAAATAAAAAGATAGAAATATATATACTGAGGGGGAACCCAAAAAAACCCTGAAATTTTTTAATAATAAATTGTGTATTTATTCTTACATACTTAAACTTTAGTCACGTTCAAAGTACTCTTCGTTTGATGCAATACGCCTATTGAAGTGTTTTCCACTGCTCAGTTTTTGAACTCGTCAATTTGGATGCCTTTCAGTGCTTCTGCCATTTCGTGTCTCACCTTTTTCGTATCGGCAAAACGTTTCCCTTTGAGGCCTTTTTTTCATTGAGGGAAACAGAAAAAAGGCACTCGGGGGAGAGATCAGGCGAATAGGGAGGGTGGAACACAGGGGTCACGCCATTTTAGGTCAAAAACTGCTGAGGACCCAGGGTGGCATAAGCAGATGCGTCATCATGGAGGAAGAACCAGTCAGCTGTTTGCCAGAACTCAGGACATTTCACCTGCAAATCGTAACGCTATCTTTGAAACACTTCCGGAAAAAAAAACTTTGGTTGACTGTTTGATCTGGAAAAACAAATTCCTAGTGTAGTACAAGGGGCTCGCCTTCCAAAAGCTAATTCCAGTTTTTTGGGTCCTCAATATATATGCGCGCGCGCGCACGCACACACACACACACACACACACACACACACACACACACAGAGAAAACTGGTATCTTAACATTAAACTTCCTATCCATGACCATAGCATCTGTATCTCTATTTATTTTGGTTTCCTTTCATTTCTTTCAGCAACGTTTCATAAATTTCAGTGTATGTGTGTTGCATATCTTTTTAAAGTTTATTCCTCAGTCAGGCATGGTGGCTCATGGCTATAATCCTATAATCCCAGGACTTTGGGACGCCAAAGCAGGAGGACTGCTTGAGCCCAGGATCATGCCACTGCACTCCCACCTGGGCGACAGAGTAAGACCCCAACTCAATAAATACATACATATATACATACATACATACATAAAATGTATTCCTAAAATTCAGACATTCTTAGGCCAAGTTTTCTGCTTGATTTACTCTAGCAAGGTTATCTCCCTAAAGAAACGGGTTTCATATTCACAGGGAATTCTTAAGCCTAAAAGATTAAACAAATTATATAGAAATATAATTTTATACTTAAGTTGTTGAAACATCCTTACTAAGAGTTACATAAAAAAGTTTTTGGCCGGGCTCGGTGGCTCAGCCTGTAATCCCAGCACTTTGGGAGGCCGAGGTGAGTGGATTGCCTGAGCCTGTGGGTTCAAGACCCGCCTGGCCAACTTGGTGAGACCTCATCTCTACAATAAATCAAAAATTAGCCGGGCGTGGTAGCGCGCGCCTGTATTTCCAGCTACTTGGAAGGCTGAGGCGGAAGGATCGCAGAGCCCAGCAGGTCGAGGCTGCGGTGGCCCGGAGCGGCCACTGCACTCCAGTCTGGGCGACAGAGTGAGACTCCAACTCAAAAAAAAAAAAAAGAAAAAGTTTTTATAGAGAATATAGAAAAGGGGAAAGTCACCATAGTACTAAAATTAATTTTCTCCTAAAATTAAAAATTTAATGTATTTCAATCCTCAATTTTCATTTCATTGTTGGTATACTGTTTCACTCCATCTGTTGTTAGAAACAGTATGCCCAGCCTGATTGCTTTTTAAACCACACCACGATTAACTGTGAATATTGAAAAGAAAACATTTAATGGATCTTAATGCTATTTTAAACAACAATTTAATTTCATTTTCCAAAAATTAATTTCTAAACATCGGCCTTATATGCTAATAAATTCATTTATTAGTTCTAGAACTTGTTTTGTAGATTTCCTAGGGTATTCTACATCCACAGTAATGTACTCCACAAATAGAGAGTTTTATTATTTCTTTCAAATCTTATGATTTTATTTCTTTTTCTTGATTTCCCATACTGGCTAAGATGAGAAGTGGTGAGAGCAGACATCCCTGACTCGTTCAGTATCTAAGGAAAAACCATTCCATCTTTCACCATTAAGTAGGAGGTTAGCTCTGGGTTTTTTACGGATACTCTTTTTCAAATCAGAGACATCCCTTCCAGTCCTAGTCTGCTGAGTTTCTAGCATGAATGGGTATTGAATTTTGTCAAATACATTTTCTGCATCAGTCAGAATGATTGTTTTTTTTTTCTCCTTTATTCTTTTAACGTGTTGAATTATGTTGATTGGTTTTGAAATGTTAAACCAACCTTGCAATACTGGCATAAACTACACTCATTTATAACATATTTTCTCTTTTCTATATTGCAGGATTGGACTTTCTGATGTTTTTAAAGGCTTTCTTATCTCTGATATGAGAAATATTTATAACTTTTTTCTTTTCTATATATTGCAGGATTGGACTTTCTGATGTTTTGTTAAAGATTTTCTTTGCTCTGACATGAGAAATATTGGTTTGTAATTTTCTTTTATTGTAATATCCTTGACATAGTTTGGCATCAAGGGTAATACCAACCTCATAAAACAAGTTAGGAGCACGGCTCTTTAAAAAAAAAAAAAGAAAGAACAAACGAAAAGAAAAACTTGTGTTAAAGGCAATTTTTCTAGTAGTCAAAGAAAGCAATCATTGACTGAACTTATATTATTGTTACTCTAATAGCTGAAAATGATTCACACTATGGTGTTGAACAAAGTCAAAGTATTTTGGAAGAGCGAGTGTCTTGAACCTCTTCTTATCAAACCAATAACCCTCTTGGAGACTAAGTGTCTCCCTATTATGGCTTTTTTAAGTCAATTACTTCACTTGCCTAAAGTTAGTTACATCTTAGGTAAAGGCCAAGCAGTTCTCAATGGTTTTTGCAACAATTTCAGATTTCTTGGTACAGGTAACCCATACGTTAAAATAATAATTTCTTTAAACATCACTAAACATCTTTTTCCCCCTGTACTCACATCATAATCAAGTGGGAAAATATTCAGTAAAGAGATTTGTATAGATTTAAGTAACAATTCAACATAATTGAAAAAACATGTCAAGGTAGTAGAATACTATACAGTCTTTAAAAGTTAAGAAGATAAGGAATAAATTATTTCAAGTTAACGTAGTCAGGAAAAACTTCATACACTATGAAGGAAGTAAAAGAGTTGTATCTTAAAAACAGAATGGGTTGGCAAAAGTGTGAAGGCCAGAAGGCCCAGCATAAGTTCAGAGGAAAGGGAGCAAACACGTTTAGCTGCCACATCATGGTTAAGAACACAGATCCTGAAGTCAGACTGCTTGGCTTTGATCTTGGCTCTGCCACTTACTGCTTTGTGACTTTGTACATGTGACTTCTTTATGCTCCAATTTCCTTTAAAAATGAAAGCCGTGAAACCAGCTTCCCCTGTCATAACATGAGTTAAATGAGTTAATATATGTGAAGTTTTTAGAACAATGAGAGGCACAAAAACAATGCCCAGAAATAACCGAAAAGGAAAGTTCACATAATCTCATGAAAGGATGCCTCCTGAGGCAGTCAGATGACATACATGAGGGAGGTGGATCTGTTTAGAAATATTTTTTTTGTAGGCCGGGCGCAGTGGCTCATGCCTATAGTCCCAGCACTTTAGAAGGCCGAGGTGAGAGAATTGCCTGAGCCGACGGGTTCGAGACCAACCTGGGAAACTTGGCAAAGCCTCATCTTTATAATAAATCAAAAAATTAGCCGGGTGTGGTGGCGCGTGCCTGTAGTCCCAGCTACTTGGAAGGTTGAGGTGGAAGGATCACCTAAGCCCACAGGTTGAGGCTGCAGTGGCCATGAGTGTGCCACTGCACTCCAGCCTGGGTGACAAAGGAAGACTCCAACTCAAAAAAGAAAGAAAGAAAGAAAGAAATATTTTGTTTGTCATTAAACACATAGGAATAGTCTTCATTTAAAAAAAGAAAAAAGAAAAAAAAAGCATTGTGTTCTCTTCCATTTTTCCAAAAACACATATTCTCGCTCAGGAGCGATTTCCATTTCCTACTTTGTGATATAGGCATCAGTTCAAGAAATACTCAATTTTCAATTCACTCTGCTATAAGATTTTTAAAACAGTACAAGCACAATGCTAGATGACAACTGACACTTAGCCCAGGCTCAAGGAGCAACAGAGAGGGGTAGGAACTGCAGGGAACTGGAGAAGCGGAGTCCATCTAAAGAATGACAGTGACGCCAGTCTCAGTCACTGCTGCCCAGAAACACGAAGGCCCAGTGTCGTCAGATCGTCTCCATTTTCAAGAGAAGCCAAAAATTAAGATTTTTATGTGAAAGGTGATTTTATATGTAGGCAATCCAAAAAAAACCCGCCACCCTGTGGACCAGCACTTCACCAGCCAAACAGAATGCACCTGATTGTTAAAAGTTTACCTTTGACTGCAGACGTGGTGCCTAGAATAGTAAATCTGAACTTGATCAAATTAAAGTTAGATGGAGGTGTCTAGAATTAATATTATAGGACAGTGTTAACCTTTTTCAATCCATGTCTGTCTACAGTGCTTTCTAGTGCTTTTGATTTTCAGCACAGAAATCAAAAAGTTTATCATGGCTTATCTCCTATAGTTTATACATTTTTAAGTGTATTAAATATGCTTTCCCAATCTATTCTCCCTTCCACCCAAAGACTCTGATATGTGTTTGATCTCTCTCTCTCTCTCCCTCCCCACTCTCTCTCCTAGTCTCATTGCCTCCTTGCCGCCTTCATTTCTCTCTCTCTCTCTCTTCCTAACACACACAAATATACACACACAATCATACAAAGTCACATTAAAGGCAATGGGTATCAATAGCAGTCTTCAAAAATAATATTGAGGTTTTTTCCCCCTGAAAATATTGTAGAGAATTTTTATTCCAGAGCAAGGATTAAAAATAAATATTACCTGTAATCTATCTTTCCAGCGATAACTATTAGTAATATTCAATAGCAGAACATGCTTTCACCAAGAGAATAATGTGATCAAAATGGTGTTTTAGGATAATTAATCTGTGCTGCTACCAAGAATAGACTAAAATATTTTCATAATATGTACATGAAAAGTAATTTCTTACTTTACATTTGCTTAATGCAATTACTCGTAAAAGTATAATTAAGAGTAATACAGTTACTTTTAAGAGTAAACATTAGTGATAACAAAAATGCTTGAACCCAAAAAAGAAAATGTGATTATTCTCAAAATGGCAAGAATACTTGAAATAAAAGGATCATATCACCATTTTCATTTATTTTAAGTGAAAATATTTTAATGGCCATAAAAAAAAAAATCAGATAAATTTAAGTCTCAATGCACAAAATCAGGTCATCATTTTTTATGGTTCATATTTAGGACAGGTTACAAATGCACTTACGTGTTCATTTCCTTGAATTTTAATAAAAATGTCAGCAAAACTCTCCAAGCAGAACAGAATTCATAAGCACAGAACTCAGCAGTATTTTAAGTGACAATATACCTACATTTCAGCAGTGTCATGGTCTCTTCTCAGAAGGCTACACAGGTATTCCTACCAAAAGCACACACCAATTTCTTTAGACTTTGATTAAATCAGACAAACTCAAATTGAGAGGCATTCTGCAACACAATTGGCCTCCTCAAAAGAGTCAATATCATGAAGAACAAAGAAAAGCTGTGGAACTATTTCAAATAAAAGACTACACAAAAATGACAGGTAAACATAATATCAGATCATGAATTGACTCCTGGATCAGAGAGTTTAAAGTCCTTTGGCATATAACTAGCAATATTTGAATATAGATTAATAAAGAGCATAATAAGAGTACTTTATCAATGTTGAATTTCCTGAGTGTGAGGACTGCACTGTGGTTTTGTAGAACGGGTTTGGCAAACTTATGCTGTAAAGGCACAGTAGTAAATATTATAGGCATTGAGGGCCACATATAGCCTCTGCCAGATATTCTTCACTGTTTTTGTTTTCCACAACCTTTTAAAATTGTAAAAACCATTCTTAGTTCTCTTGAATGGTCTCTCTTTTGTACAAAAACAGCCTGAGAGCTAAATGTGGTCCGATCACCACAGACCGCCAAGCCAATATAGACAATGTCCTTGTTCTCAGGAAAGACAATAAAGCACATGAGGATAAAGGGCCATGATATTTGTCATTTACTTTAAATGATTCAGCAAAAGTAATGATGATAACATACGTGAGAAAAATAAAAGATGTGGCAAAATGTTGGTAAATGCAGGTGAAAAGTGAAGGCTATTCACTGTACTGTGCTTGCTACTTGGCTTTAAGCTTAAATTTTCTTCAAAATAAAAAGGGAATGTTTTAAAAAAATATAGATGCACCAGGAGGTTTAAACCCGAAAGTTTCAATGTGCAGGCATAGGGCATGGCTCCGGTGGCTTGGAGAAAGATGAGAAGTCTCACAAGGCAAAAGGTATCCGGATTGTCACTGATATTGTTGATACATACCCATGAGTCCAGAGGTATCTAGATTCTCCTGTCATCACCAGCAAACTCCGACGAGGCAACATAACTGGCACTGTGACACCATCTGGGTGCTTAAAGTCCATGACAATCTTGAAGCAATAACAAGAGCATAAAGATCAACCCAAAATGTCATGTACTCCAAGGACAAGAGTGACTGAGCCTGGCATCTTTCTAGGCTAACTGAGATTAAAGCATGATGATGCTTACGGAACAGTATGGCATAGTGGTTCTCAAACTTAAATGTACATGAGAATCAACTGAATGACACACAAAAAAACTTCATCCACAAAGATTCACTCAGCAGGTACGGAGTGAGGCCCAAAAATCTACATTTCTAACAGTAAGTCTAAGAAATTATGAACAGATGATCTGAGGATCACACCATGGAAAACCCTGGGGTAGTGGTCAAACCCAGGAACTTTGGCACTGAAACTCTCATATCTTGGGTCTTCGTTTCCTAGCCATGTGACCCAGGACAAGCCATTCAACTCCTCTCCATGCCTTGGTTTTCTCAACTAGCACAGGGTTGCCACATGAATTAAATATATAATGGACATAAATCACAGTACCCAGCACCATAGTAAATATACAAAAAAGTGGCCATATTTAAATTATTCATAAAATGTTAATAATTAATTAACAATCCAAGGAGAAATAACTATTAAATACAGATTCTCATATCATCTGTTTTGTATCTTTAAAGCCATGTAACATACTAGAATTGACTGATTAATAAGAGATAAAACAGGAACATTTTCAGCAACTTTTTCTAAGTCATACTCGAATTTTATTCTAAATTGTAAAGTTACAATACCCAAGAAAATAGGTATTCCTAGAAACCCATCAAACACCAAAGACTTCTAAAAGTAGCAGCAGTTTGAGAATAAAGTAGTAGGTATAAAAAACAAAAAGAGCTGCAGTTGACAATGTAAATTTAAAAGCCATACCACAGGGCTGAAAATATTTTTTAAGTGAACAAATCAACCCATTTAAAAACCAAATATGACAACTAAGTATAAGTGGGATGAAAATAATTTAGCATACTACGTTCTTTAAAGATAAACTTAGCACAGTGCCTGGCACAAAGTAAGCATTAAATAAATATTAGCTACTATTAATAGTAATAATAATATTGGATCAAATTAGATAATGCACATGAAACTTCTCTGTAAACTATAAAAAAATTATATTGTACAGTCTAAGCTGTTTTTTTCCCTTTCTAACCTATCCTTCCAATCTAAGTATAGAAAATAAAGTAAGATGATAGAATTTAATTTCCATATAGTTATCAGTTCCAAATGTCCACATATAATGTACATAGTCACACTTTAAAATCATTCATTTATAAACATTGCAATTAATTCTGGAGGTTGTTTTTTTTTGTTTGTTTGTTTTGAGTTGGAGTCTCACTCTGTCACCCGGGCTGGAGTGTGGTGGCTGCTCCCGGCCACCGCAGTCTTGACCTGCTGGGCTCCGGCAATCCTTCCACCTCAGCTTTCCAAGTAGCTGGAATTACAGGCGCGCGTTACCATGCCCGGCTAATTTTTTGATTTATTGTAGAGATGAGGTCTCACTTGCCCAGGCGAGTCTCGAACCCGCGGGCTCAGGCAATCCACTCACCTCAGCCTCCCAAGGCGTGGGATTACAGGCTGAGCCACTGAGCCCGGCTTAATTCTGGAGGTTTTTAGAGATGAAATGTACTGATACCTGCAACTTTCTTAAAATGTATAAATAAAGGAAGACAGACTAACAAACAGAGAGTTGAAAAGATGGATAAATATTTCATAAAGCAAGTATATTGAAATACTAATTATAGAATTTAAGTAGTGGATATATAGGTATTTACTGTGTAATTCTTTAACTTTTCTGTATAAAAATGTTCATAATACATTTTGGGGGGAAGAGAGAGGAAAGCCACTGTGGTCTGACTTTAAACCAATGTAAATGGATTTCAATTTTCTTAATGGAAAATAAGGTCCACACAGGAATGAATAATGAGCATATTTATTACTGTATTAAAGACAGTCACCTGTGGCTTAAAGGAAATCCATATACAGAAAAAACCATCATGATGGGAAAATATTTAGAAGACTAGACTCTAATTCATTCATAAAACAAATACTTATTAACCATTGTGTGAGATACAGCAGGTACAGCAGTGAATAAGGGAGACAGGCTCTCTGACTACCTAGAGGTCACAGTTTCTGGCTAATATTCAACATGTTTTGCAAATGCACAATACATAGCTATGTGTGAAATTCAAATGTGTTCTCCCTATCAACAGAGTAAGGATTTTCAAATAAGAAAATTTCAGTTTAAACAAATGAATAGAACTGACAAGAGAGGTATGAACATGACACTAATAATTTGGAAACTCTCGTCCTGACATATACAAGCCCAGTTTCAAGGAAGAAAAACGCACAACCAAGTAAATCAAATGTTATGAGAAGTATGTTTAAAATGTACAGAATATTTATTATTGATGGTTATTATTGATCTGTCCTCCCTGCTGACCTGTTGAACACCTACTTTGTAAAACATTGTGTGAAGGACTAGTCACAATTAGGTCAATTAGCTCACCTCACTCGTATTTTGTATCAAAATAGCAAAGTTATTCATATATATTCATTATGATCATGTGCCAGACATCAGAGTACAAAAAACTAAAGCCTTTACACATACACTGCAGGTATTATTTCCCTAATAGTTGTTCTTAAAAACTATTACACAAATAATAATAAACACAAATCCTCTACCTTTAATGTAAAAAAAAATCCCAATATAAAAATCATGTGATCATAATGACATAGATTTTAAAATATATTTTGAAATGAATGAAGGAAATACAGAAAAGTATACAGAAAAAACAAAATATCCAACTTTCCAGATAATTATCACTACTAACATTCAGATCTACTTTTCTCCAATCTTTCTCTAGACATTTAAAAATTTATTTTATTTCATTTTTATTTGTTTAAAGACAGGGTCTCGCTATGTTGCCCAAGCTGGAGTCAAACTCCTGGGTTCGAGGGATTCTCTCACCTTACCCTCCCAAGTTTCTGGGCACTCACCACCATGCCCAGCCAAAATGTTTATGTAATTGAACATATATTTTTTATGAAATATAGCATCTTGCTATTTTCACTAACATTATATGGTATAATAAACACTACTCATATTAATATCATTTTTCATGTCTGTAAAATAGTCCATCAAATGGCTATACCATAATTTACCTTTATACTGTATTGTCAGATATTTAAGATATTTATAATTTTTCTAATAAATAGTGTTTTAATGACAACTTAATAAACCTTCATCATAATTTCTTTTCTTTTTCTTTTTTGAGTTGGAATCCACTCTGTTGCCCAGGCTGAAGTGCAGTGGCACACTCACAGTCACTGCAGCCTTGACCTGCTGGGCTGAGGCAATCCTTCCACCTCCACCTCCCAAGTAGCTGGAACTACAGGCATGCACCACCACACCTGGCTAATTTATTTATTTATTGTAGACACAAGGTCTCGCCAAGTTGCCCAGGCTGGTCTTGAATCCCTGGGTTCAGGCCATCCTCTCACCTCCTCCTCCCAAAGTGCTGGGATTACAGGCATGAGCCACTGTGCCCAGCTCATCATAATTTCTATCTTAGAAGAATAACTAGATCAAAGGGTATGAGCAATTTGAAAGTTCTTAATACAGAGAGACAAACTGCTTTCCAAAGACTATGCCAACCTACATTCCCACTAGTTAATATAAAAGAAACATTTGATCATATTTGATTATGATTAGGAATATGATTTTCTTTTTAAAATCTTGATTTCAAAAAATAAACCATAAATTATTGCTTTAATTTGCAAATTGTTGCAAACCATTCTGAATTGTTATCTTTTCATTTCTGGTTACTGTGATGTGTTTCAGAAGTTTTCAGGGCCAGTTCCACCGGCATACAATCTGTGCCCAAGGCTCTGTGGTCTGAAGGGCCCATGCTAAGTTTAATGCTCTGCTGTCACTGTCCCGAAATGCTCAACTTTATCTTTGAACCTGTGTTTTGTTCAATTAAGTCTGATGGAACAATGGAGTGTATGCATGAGCAGAGGAGATATACAAAATATTCTTGTCCACAATTCCTTGAGGCCCACTTGGGTAATGTGTCCACAATTTCCCATGATCATGGAATGTGTTTATTTCTACAACTGAGTAAGTGTGTACAATGACAGTCTGGAGAGGCCGCCAAAACTTGCGTCGAATGCAGAGAAAAAACAATGGTGTTTTAAGAAACACAAGCAACTAAGGAAACCTACCATCACAGCCTTTCTAACGCATGTGACTTCCCTGTATTGGCCACCTGCTTACCAATGAAAATGATGGCCCAGAAAGAAATGGAAAGAGAAGACAACCCATCAGGAGCTCGACAGAGCTAAAAGGGGGAACTCCGCTGCCATGTGTCAGAGTAGCTGATTAAAGCAACAAGCCACAAATGAAAGTTGATCACTTACTGTGGTAGTATAAGCAAGCGCCAACTCCCAAAGTGCCATTTTCCCCTGCTAAATGTTGCATCAGTCAACGGTGAGGGGGATCACTGCAGACGTGAGGATTATCTTACTGCCGAGGGAGCCTCAAACAAAAAACTGAACCCAGGGGTCAGGGTCAGAGTGAGGGGTAAAAACTAGTTCAAAAGTAACAACTACTAACTCAGAATAAAGAAAAGTGTCCTGGAGGTTCCCATTCCTCCCTGAACAAGGAGTCCTTGGCCGAGATGCCTGAGGAGGACCTCAGCTAAAGGCCTCAGATCAAGAGACCCACAAATGCAAAGAGGCCAAGAGCATGCTCGGCCGGGAGGGCCTGACTCCTTCACTGCGACTCTCCTCTGAGACTGTAATATACTGGGTGTGCACCAAGTCTGGTGTGGGGAGGCCATCGGGTAAAGCCTCTGTAACTGCCTGTGGCCTAGCCTGAAAAAAATCACAGCATTTCTGCCTGAGCCAGACTCCTCACAACCCAAGGTTCCTTTTCTTCCAGTGCTTCCTTACTCATCAGTAAGCTGAAGACAGACAGTGTTAGTAGAATGTGCACATATCAAGACGTGAAACAAAAATGGTTACAGCCAAGTTAGTCTTACGCAGTGTTTCCACTATTCTGGAAAAAATGGTCACATATGTATGGATGCACAAGTACAAAATACAAATTGTTTAAGTTTGTATTATTTAACTCATTTAACACATGAGTTAAATGTTCTTATAGCTGTATTTTTTATGGGTTTTTTTTATTTTAAAGACGTGGGGTACAATTCAGGATTAGGTATACAAGTGGTCATCGTACAGGTAAAGTTTGGGCCTCCCTTTGGTCCCCACTTTGCCTGATTTGAGAGCAAGTACCCTTATTAATGTTATGAATGTTATGTCCCTCCCATCACTGCAGTATCCTGCTACTGCCAATCCTTTCTTATAGTATTATAGTAAATGTTAAAGTTCCATTGAAAACTAGTATCACAATATAAAAATAAATGGTAAAATTCATGCTAATAAGTTAAAATTTAGATTTCTTTACAAAGAATGGCATTAAATGGTAAATAAAAACCACCTTCAGAAGATGAGAAAGGCCACAGGGGGAAAAAAAAGCAAAAGCTTTATATTCTAATACTTTTAATGGTATTTTCCTGCTCTTCTTCTTTTTTTTTTTTTTTTGAGTCGGTGTCTCACTCTGTCACCCAGTCTAGAGTGCAGTGGCATACTCATGATGATCATGGCTCACAGCCATGGCTTATGGCAGCCTGGACCTCCTGGGCTCAGACAATCCTTCAGTCTCAGCATTCCGAATAGCTGGGATTACAGGCGCACACCACTACGCCCAGTTAATCTTTTTTTTGTGTATGCAGAGACAAGGTTTCACTATGTTGCCCAAGCTGGTCTTGAAATCCTGGGCTCAAGCAATCCACCTTTATCAGTCTCCCAAAGTGCTGATTAAAAGGTGAGAGTCACTGTGTCCCAAATTTTTGAACAAGGAGTCCACATTTTCATTTTGAACTGGGACCTACAATTTACATAGCTGGCCTTGGAAGTTTTGCATTTTTTAATGTTGTCAATCTACTTCTTCGTGTTTATAAAACACAAAAATGCAGTCTATTTCTTTATAAGTATAAAGCCCTATCCTGATCAGATAAATATTCGCTCCTATTTTCTTATAGATTTTCTGTTATTCCTTACATTTAAGTCTTTATAACTCTGGGATTTGTTTTGGTATATAATTTGACAGTATCGTTTTTTAAAGATATAATTTTTATTTATAAAATTAAATATAATTTTTTAAAATTAAAATTTTCTTAAAACATTCCATCATCAAAATATTTTCAGTATTCTCATATTTAAATTATCAGTACCTTAACTGAATGCTTGCTCAAGGGACAAAAAAAAAGCCAGACTTAAATATTCACTAAGGATTTACAATAAATAATGTTCCCCTGCAACTGCTAAATCATTCTGCCTTGTGACAGTTTGCCCCACAGGAGCTTTTTCCAATCTTTTTGGTTTTACCTATTTTCTCCATTTTCTGGGATGGCAGAGTCAATAAAGATCAAGTTCCCAGGAATGTCATGGGGCATGACTGAGGATGACGTTCAGTTCAAAGGAAACAAACGAAAATCTTCAGCATTCTGCTCTTATACAACCTCTACTCATCCAAAATACAGTAGAATGAAAACCTCAGAAACAGCTATCACTTGATTACCTACTGAAGATCAGATTCATGTGAGAAAAGCCTGTGAAGGAATAAAGAGGGCTCCATGCTGGCTCAACAGGACCATGAAGAACGCATGCTACTGGAAACACTTTTGAGAAAGAAGACTTCATCCTGATCTTTAATGGTTAGCAATAGGCTGACATCATTAACCTTCTGAGAGAAACCCCTGAAGAGTATCTGGACAAGGGACAATATGATGTGAAGAATGATGAGTGTGATTCATAGAGAATGATAAAAGCAGACTTACTACATTTAACTGGAGAAAATATTTTATAGCTGGACATCCCCTTTTCCCACAGCCTACCAAATATAAACCTTCTGTAGTTGCGCTAACATATCCATTTGACTGAAATAAAATAAGAGTTTGACCAGGCGTGGTGTCTCACGCCTGCAATCCCAGCACTCTGGGAGGCCAATGCGGCCGGATTGCCTGAGCCCAAGAGCTGAAGGCCAACTTGGGCAACTTGGCAAGGCCTCGTCTCTGCAACAAACCAAAAAACTTAGTTGGGGGTGGTGGTGCACACCTGTAATATCAGCCACTTGGAAGGTTGAAGCAGAAGGATCGCCTGAGCCCAGCAGGCTACAGTAACTGTGATCGTACCACTACACTCTAGCCTGGTGACAGAGTGAGACCCTGACTCAAAAATAAATAAATACATACATACATACATAAGAGTTATTTTGTTTTGGTTTTTTAAATAACAAACAGGAGATTCCACAAAAGAAGATACTCTGAGAAGTACACTTTGCTAAGATGAAGGGTAGTTGGAAGAGAAGTCTGCCAGTATGCCAAATTTTTCCAGGGCAGAAGAATTGATAGTACTTTTGCCTTGGAGACACCCTGGAAGCTAATGGCTGATGTCAGTGACCTTTAAATCTTCTACCTGTGCCACATAGGAACAGGACAAGTTAAATAAGACAAGTTAAAATCAAGGCCCACCACAAACCTGTTTCCCTTCCCTGGTTCCTATCGGCAAGGGATGTTGAAAAATAAACCAAAAAAAAGCAAAACAAAAACACTCGCACACAGGAGACTTAATCTGGCTAAATGTCTTGAGAGTTGGAATTCCAAAACTACCAAGTCTTGTGAAGCTCAATGAGACAATGTCACGGAGGCATCTTGAAATTTGCAAAATGAAGCCTCCCTGTTAGTCTGAAAATAACCGAGAAACAAGCTCTGCCAGCTTATCCTGCAGTCAGCAGCAGTTTTATAAGTTATACCCCTCTACGAGTATATTCTGGTCCTGAGAGGAGAAAAACTGTACTCATTAGCATGGGATGGCACCCTGTGGCACAGAAGAGCGGACCCTTAAGTAGTACATGCTACAGCTAAATACCACCGCTGTCCAAAGGCACTTATCTCTCATTGCTACTGACAGAAATGAGAGACAGAACATCATTTGATGTTACTGGTATGAAAACATTCCTAGTTGCTCAAGTACCATGTACCCATCAGGGTACACATCTGGAAACATGCCTGCAGTACTGAGAAAGAGACAAAATCAGACCAGGCAAAATTTTTAAAAGAAAACACACAAAAAATCTACTTTATAGTACAAGTCAGCATATCTCACCTTTCAAACACAACTCTGCCTTCCAAAACCAGGTCTCAGACACTGAACAGATGGATTCTGCCACCTCTTCCTCTTCACTCCCAAATACAGATGGCTTTGAACTGTTTTGTCTAGTTTAGCTCAAGTGCAATGTAAAATAATTTTTTAAAAAGGCATCTTTCAGTCCAGTGGTCTAAACACATTGCCAAATGGCACAATGGAGAACAAAACATACATCGCATTACAGAAAAATAAGCTTGAAAAAGGAAAGATGCTAAATTGGAAATACTGTAGCCACCATTGTACATTCAATATTATAAATGCTTAGCCTCAGAGATAACACGTTCATGCTCAAGTGTTTACACTGAGACAACTTGCCATGAGCTCTCACTTATCTCACTGTGGCTTTTTGTTTGCTTTACTTGTTTGCAGGAATTAGGAAGTGAAATCCACCATCATTCAAAAATAGATTCGCAAAAGAATCAGTCCCAAAACACTTCAATAAAATTGTTCTACTTTACGTATGATAAGGCTACAGAGATAATGAAACACTTTCATTTAAAAAAATAATTTTTTAAATTTTATCGATTTACTTGTTAGATTCTGTCTAGCACCTTATATTCAACAAATACTTTTGAATAAATGAATTCATCATAAATAATTTATCTGAAAAGATTGCATGTTGTATCTTACATTTTTGGACAGAAAGCTTTCCTAAATTCCATTTGTTTCTTATCTGGCTTTCCTCCTTAAGCAAAATAAACAAACAAATTCATTATACTGATAACCAAAATGAGATAGCTAGAGCAACAAGAATAAAAATAGTTATGAGTACATCTATTCCCAAGGCCCTGGGTTGCTCCCCACAAGGAAAAGGCCAGTTAGAAGAGCATCTACCACAGGCCTGAGCACAGCAGAGGCAATTGCTGGTGGTGATGATCATGGTAATGGCAGTGCTGACGGTGGTAGGAATAGAAGCCATTGTAGCTGCTACTCTTATTACTCAATGCTTATCAATGCCTCATGACAGTTAAAACGCAAGCATTATGTGTCAACTTCCATTTAAAACAGAAAGCACAGAAATGAAGTGATTTCTCCATGGTCAAATACAAGTTACTATGAGCTAGAATTCAAGTCTCCCAAATCGCCCAATGCTGAATCCAGCCCTGGTACACACACCTAAGAATCCGAAAACAGTACACACAGGTTTTAACTTTTCAGCTTCTAGCACCGCATCAGAATCTGCAATTGTATAATGATTAGAACTGTCATTGGAGGACTATATTACTTCATTGCTATTTGTTCTTTGCCTGAAAGAACAAATCTGAAATCCTACTGCCTTAGCAGTTGATACTCTACAGCTTTAGCATTTCAACATTTTCTAACTCACTGGTTCAAAATCCTAGCTAAACAACACAATCACCTGTGAGCTTTCTATAAATACATAAAGCCAGCCTTCATCTCAGACTTTCTGAATCAGAATAAGCCACAATGCTTGCTCTGGAAAAAGACAGCCTCGCAGGGGGAACAGAAAAGAACCACAGGGACCTCAAATATTCCAATACCACACATGGGCTGCAAAACAAAGACGCTTACCATGTTGACAAGTATAATTGCTAGGCTTGAACATTTCAGCGGGGAACTGAAATGATCAAAAAGACCCTGTTAATCTGAAGAAAAACCAAACAGATATTCTAAAACAAAAAAAGACCATGATTAAAATTAGGACATCAATGAAAGAGTTTAACAGCAAATTAGACAAGGCAAAAGAAAGAATTGGTGGCAGAAGAAACTATTTGTAGTAAAGCATGAAGAGATAAAAGGAAACATAGAAGACAGAATAAGTAAAATATTAAAAACATAGAGAAAAAGTAGAGGAAGAGGGAGAACAGGACAGAAGCGAGATCGACAGAGACCATGACTAGCACTTTTCTGTAAATGATGGAAAAAACCAATCCACAGATTCAAGAAGCCCCAAAAGCCCCAAGCAGAATAAACAAACTCGTCAAAATAAGCAGAATAAGCACAATCACCAAAAATAAAAATTAAATATTAAAAAATTAAAAACAAAACCACAGAAAACAAAAGATAAAAAAATCTTAAGTCAGAGAAATAAACAAAAGTCGCCCTCAAATGTAACAATTGCAGTAACATAAGCCAGAAAAAAGCAAATGAAATATTTAGTGCATGAGGAAACTTACTGCTTGAGGAAACTTTCGGGAATGATGGATATGTTTATTATCTGGAGTGTGGTGAGGGTTGCATGAGCATATATTAAATATGTGCAGTGTGTCATACAGATATGTCAATTACATCTCTACAAAGCAGTTTTTAAGAGAAAACATGGGATACAATAAAGCAGTACTTAAAAGCAAAATGTATCACCTTAAAAATGCATGTTAAGACTATTTCCCATGTTCTCAATCGATCGGTCTGATAAACAGTGGAGTCACAAGCCAGAGCAGGAAACCCAGAAAGAGCAAAGATTTGTGTTGTGTGGGAGAATGACAGTGGGTAGCAAAGGGCTGAAGACAAGGATTATAAGCTTTGACTTAGACAAGTTAAAATGCCTTTGAGAATGTCGGATATTCAGGTCTAACATCTGAGCCAAAAAATCAAGGCCAGACATATTTTTGTGTCCCCCACATTGCCCAGGATAATGCCGGTTACATAAGTAGAAGCTCTTTTAGCCAACATCCACTTAACCAATCCATACGCCCCGTGCCTTCTGCAAAGCATATTCAGGCCCTGAATGGCTGTTGATGAAGGCGCCTCGCCAACATATTCACG
>CAUYQG010158548.1:0-20582 GCA_963574415.1 Tarsius wallacei | reverse complement strand
CATGCCCGGCTAATTTTTCTGATTTATTGTAGAGATGAGGTCTCGCCAAGTTGCCCAGGCGGGTCTTGAACCCACGGGCTCAGGCAATCCACTCACCTCAGCCTCCCAAAGCGCGGGATTACAGGCTGAGCCACCAAGCCCGGCTTGCCTTCTTTTTTAATTTTGAAAATGCAGGGTACAATTCAAGGTTAGGTATACAAATGTTCATTATGCAGGTCCCCTGTTGATGAGGTGGGCCCCCCTTACCCCCCACAGCTTCCCACTACCGCCAATCTGTACCCTCCCCCACCGGCAGTTTCCCACTACTGCCAGTGATAATTGTTCAAGTTTCACTTATGAGTGAGAACATGTTCTTTGTTTCTGTGATAGATCACTCAGTATTATAGACTTTAAGCCCATCCAAGTTGCTGTGAAGTTCATAATTTTGTCCTTTTTATGGCTATGTAATGTTCCTTCGTGTATATGTACTGTATTTTTTTATCCAGTCCTCTTCCAGTGGACCGCATGGTTGGTTCCATGTTTTTGCTATTGTAAATAATGCTGCAATAAACATGCATGTGCAAGTATCCTTTTTTTTTTGAGTTGGAATCTCACTCCATTGCCCAGGCTTGGAGTGCAGTGGCATGCTCACAGCCACCCCAGCATCAACCTGCTAGGCTCAGGCAATCCTTTTGCCTCAGTCTTACAATTAGCCAGAACTACCAGTGCGCGCTACCATGCCTGACTAATTTTTTGGTTGATTGTAGAGGTGAGGTCTCACCAAGGTGCCCTGGCTGTTCTCGAACCCATAGGTTCAGGCAGTCCTTTCACCTTGGCCTCCCAAAGTGCTGGGATTACAGACTTGAGCCACAGTGCCCGGCCAAGTGTCTTTTTTATAGAGTGATCAGAGTTCCTTGCAGTAAATTCCCATTGGGAGGATTGCAGGGTCATATGGGAGGTCAATTTTTAGATTTTTTACGAATCACCGCACTGTTTTCCACAGAGGCTGTACTAGTTTACACTCCCATCAACAGTGTAGAAGTATTCCCTTTTCACCACATCCTCTCCAGCGTCTGTTATTTTTTGTTATTATGCTATGATGGTCATCCTGACTGAAGTTAGGTGGCATCTCATACTGACATAATCCATATTTTGTTCATTTTTCTAATATTCATTAAAGTGGATTTACTTTTCAAGAGGGATTTTGATATCATTTTACTTTATAGCAGTATTTTATCCAGCTTTAGTAGGGTTATGTTTTACATGGATATACTAACTTGTGGTTAGTAAAACATTGCATTGTATTGCACTGTAACCAGAGAACATTGTCTGTCCTTTTTATATTGTATAGACTTTATTAATCAGGTAAGTCATCCATTATCATGAATTACTATAGGCAATTAAAAAAATGTATTTTCTGTTTTAAATCTATAGAAATCAGTATATACCAATTACACTTGTCTTGGTAATATGTTCATTAGCTACTCAAACTCCTTTTTTTCACTTTATCTCTGAGTTAAATAAAGTCTTCTCCTTCTACCATATTTTTTTGTTCTGGTGTGTGTGTGTGTGTGTGTGTGTGTGTGTGTGTGTGTATGTGTGTGTGTGAATTTTGGTGATATGTTTCCCAGTACATAGCTAAATTTTACTCTCACTCTCTATTGTGTGTTAATTTTTGTAAATTGGGCCTTGTTGTTTGTTGATATTAAGTGGCATATGACCAGAATTTAAACTCATCTTATAGAAAAATCATAGGTCACTGTTTAAAATCTGCTTTGAAACAGCACTTTCTCTGGTGAGTAATCTTCCTCTGTCATTTATTTCTTAGGTTTTTTTTTCTCCTGAAAAATGTATAGATTCTTTAGATCTTTAGAATATAGAGTTCATTTTTTGCTTCTAAAGTGTATATTTTTTCTTATCTTATTACACTAGCTAAGATTTTCAGCATGATGTTAAATAGTTGTGGTAGAAAAAGAAATCATTGCCTTTTTCTCAATCAAGAAGAAACTTTTCATTCTCTCACCACTAAGCACAATATCAGTAGTACAAAATGTTTTATTTTGATTTGGGCATATACACCTTATTGGATTGTAGAAGTTTTATTTTATTCCAAGGAGGTTTTTTTGAGAAATTGTATAATAAATGAGTGCTTACATTTGTTAGATTCCCCCCATCTACTGATATGATTATCTTTTTTTGTTATTAGTTTGTTAGCATAATGATAGATTTATTTTACAAGTGTTGAACCAGCTTTGCATTCCTGAAATAAATAGCACTTTATTGTGATGTGCTATCCTTTGTTATATAATTGATTGTATTTGCTAATATTTTGTCAAGGATTTTATGTCTATGTTAGTAAGAGATATTTGTCTGTAGTTTTGCTGTTGTTGTTCTCATGTCTTTATCTGGTTTTAGTATTTGGGTAATACTGGCTTCATAAAATTAGTTGAGAATTGTTCTCTGAAAGAGATTGTATAGAATGTTTTACTATTCCTTTCTTAAATGCTTATTGAAACATACCAGCGAAACCATTTGAGTCTGACATTGGCTTGTTTTGGAATGCTTTTAAGTGCTATTTAATTCTTTTGGCTTGTTTTGGAATGCTTTTAAATGCTATTTAATTCTTTTGATAGATTTAAGTTCAGACATGTTATTTTTGCTTGAGTTAGTTTTGATAGTTTAAGTCTTTCAAAGAATTACCCATTTTTTCAAATATATGGCATATGAGTCAATAGTGATGACCCTCTTTCATCCTTAATATTGGATATTTGTATGTTTTCTCCCTTTTTTTCTTGGTTGGCCTGGCTAGAGGTTTATTGCTTTTATTGATCTTTCAAAATAACTTATTTGGGTTTTATTTTTTAATTTTCTCTGTATTCTTGTTTTCAGTGTCATCAATTTCTGCTCTGTTTTAACCTTTTCTTTCTTCTATTTGCTGTAGGTTTAATTTAATCTTCATTTGTTGTTTTCCTAAGGGAGATGCTTAAGTTATCAATTTATATGCCTTCTTTTCTTATATATACACAAAATTCTAATATATAATATGTAGCAATACATATTAATTAATATGCATTAGTCTAATACATATTAATTATAATCAAAATAAATTAGAAATCTATATTGTACATATATATTGCACATATATATTGCACATTTCCCTGTAATCACTGATTCATCTACATTCCACAAATTATGATAAATTGTACTTTCATTTTTATTTATTAAATATATTTTTTATTTCTCTTGAGACTTTTCTGTGATTCATAAGTTATTTTAAAATGTGCTCACTTCCAAATATTTAGAATTGTTTCAGCTAAAAAAATTTCTGTTATTAATTTCTAGTTTAATTTCTGTTGTATTCTAAAAACAAACATTGTATGATTTCTATTTTTAAAATTTGCTAAATTGTACCTTGTAGTCCAAAATGTGGCCTATCTTGGCGAATGTTCCATGTGTGCTTGAGAATAATGTGTATTCTACTCTCCTCTGATTAAGTATTTTCTAAATGTTGATTCTTCTGTAGTATCTGGATGGAGTCTTGCTGGGTTTTTGGATGGGTACTCACATCTTTAGATAATTACTCATTTTGGGTTAAGTTTTCTGCAATGAAGATGGTGGGTTTTTTCCAGGGTAGCTGGTATTCTCCCTGGTTCAAAGTAAATTTTCTTGTCACTGAGTTATATTTCTGTGAGTTATAATTCCTAATATCTACCATACCAACCAAGATAGGCAACTTCTAGGTTAGTTTTAACTCAGAGCAGTAACATTCTCTCCTGTACTTTCTAGATAGGCTGCTCTTCACAGTGATAGCATATCAGTGTGCCTCCTCCTTTATCTCTTATACTCTACTTCTCCAGGCTACAAAACAGTGTTTATGAAAGACTAGACCACCAAGTCATACATACAATTTTGTCACTCAAGGTGCCACCATACTTGAAAAATTGTAGCCTGGAGATCTTTTATTGGAACTGAGGTCATTGGAGTCCTCTTTAGGTATGTTACTGCATTTCTATTGGAGATTGCTTTGCTGTTTTTGTTTCTTCAACTTTTAGGGTCTTTTTCAAAAAGAAGAATAGGGCAACTTTAGCTTTACTCCAATTTTTAAAACAAAAAGTCTTCTGTTTAACAAGCTTTGCTGTTCAAAATTCTCACCCATAGAAAGAAGTTGAGAACAGAAGCCTGAACCCTCATAAAAGGATATTGGTAGGGGAATGTGAAATCAACAGAGCTTTTGCTACCTGAGCAAAGCTCAAACAGTACAATTGTTGGCTGGAGAAACCCCAAACTCATACCTGTTCTTCTCTTCAAGAACTGTACACAGTGAGAAGCCAAAAACGAAATTTAAAAATATTTCAAAATTAGAGTGGATATTTTCACACCCTCTTGTTCCCAAAGAGACAACAGATTGCCAAGCTCTCAACTGATAGTTCAGGAGGTTCACAATCTGAAAATGAGAGTAAACCAGAGAAAGACTGACTCTTACCACAATTGCAATCCAACTTTGACTCTGTTCCATCTATGACAGAACTAAGGTGACCAGAGAAATGAAAAGGTTCTTTCTGGTGGAAAATAACATTATCTGGAAGCTTCTTCAGTTTTTTAAATACAAAATGTCTATGTTTCAGCAAAAAAGATCAGTCATGTGGAAAAGAAAGGGCTATGGGCTAGAAAGGAGACATCAGAAACATGCTAAAAAGTGTTCTAGTCACTGGAAATGTAAAATAACTATGATAGATATTTATTAAAATAGAGGAAAAGCAGAACAAATGGATGAAAAGTTAGAATGTTTCAACAAAAGGACTCTACAAAAAAGAGCACTAAAGGTGAACAATACAATACCTAGAATCATAAATTGAATACAATTAAAAATAGGAATAATACACTGGAAAAGGGGACAATATGAAACATCCAAGTAAAATGACAGGTAGAAAAAAAGAATTGGGGGGAGCGGGAATAAGAAATCTGTGGGACCTAGTAAAAAACATGCACCAAATACTATTGGAATCCCAATAAAAGAGATCAGAGAGGAAGAAACATATATATGAAGCCTCAATGCTTAGTAATTTTATAAAATGATAAAATCAGAAACCTAAAACCTCAAATGTTCAGTGATACTGAAAAACAAACAAATACAATGTAACTAAACTGAGACACATCATATCAAATTGCTAAAATCAAAAAATGAAAAGTATATCTAAAAAGTTGTTGCAGAGAGAAAAATACTACCTTCAAAAGAGTGGCTAGAGGAATGACAACTGTCTTTGCAATTGCAACGATAGAAGCCAAATTCAGTACCCATTTGTGGATCTCTGTGAATGAGTGAGTTAGCTCTGCTGCTTCAGAAGTCTGTAAGGCACTTGCTATCAGTCATGATAATTTGGACTATAATATTGAAGTTCCAGAAACTCACATGTATATGTTAAGCTTCACTTTTCATCATTTTATTTATTTTTGTTGAATTTACATTTACTAATCATCCCATTCGATTTCTTTTTAATCCAGTTTCTCAAACATTCCCATAAACTGTCTCTGTTTTCTTTTTCAGGGGTATAGTTTGGGCATTCTTCCTTTTAGGGAGAAAATTAAGAGTATTTTAGAATTGTGTAAGATAAAATTATCTGGCCAGCCAAAATCTGGCTCTAATGGTTTTCTGAGCACTCTCTGAACATACATGTGTCTATTTTTAGAAACTTCTCAGTGGTCTCCTTCTAATCCTATCTGTAGCAGATAGTTTTTGAGAAATTATGTCTTTTACTTTGGAACTAAGACTTTTCAGGTCCAAGGCAATTTATGGACCAAATTTGCTCATAAAAACAAAACTTACAAATTATTTCTTTCTCACGCAATGTTGTTACTAAAGCTATATTTATCTCTCATGAAAGCAAAATCATCAACACCCAAGCTAAGATGCTGATGTTTAAATATTTTACACACTACACATGAGGCTTACACAAATTATTTTTATAGACTCACAAAATATGTGTTTCGGAAAAAATATTTGTGGAATCATTGAGTTCAACCACTAACTACAGCTTGGAGCCCCCTAAGATTCCCTTTGCACGTGACTATCAGACATACGTGTGGACATCATCAGGGATGGAGAACTCCAAACTTATTAACAATTTTTTAAAGCTTTATTTAGGTATAATTTATATACCATAAAATGTACTCATTTTAAATGTACAATTCAGTTATTTTTAGTACACGTAAAGAATGATGCAAATATCGTCCTGTTAGGAGATATCCATCACCCCCAAAATATTCATTTCCACCAGTAGTTATTCCCACTCCCTTTCAGACCCCAGATAACCACTAACTTACTTCCTGTGTCTATAAATTTGTCTTTTCTGAACATTTCAGATAAATGGAATCATACAATGTGTACATTGTTTTGTCCGACTTATTTACTCAGCGTGTTTTTGAAGCTGTTTTTCACAGTGGATGTTTCGCTTTGCATTCCTACCAGCAATGTATGAAGACTCAAGTTTCTTTGTATCCTCAGCAACACTGATTATTGTCTTTGCTTTTGATTGCCTACATTATAGTGGTTGTGAACCAGTATCTCATTGTGGTTTCTGTTATAATGCTCCTAATTACTAATGTTGTAGAACACATTTCAATGTACTTTACTTTTAAATATCGTGTGTCTTTTCTTGGTGAAATGTATGTTGAATTTTGATTTTTTCCCTGTTACATATGTATATAGTTGTTAAATAGCAATTATCCTTTATCACTTATGTGATTTGCAAATATATGATTTGCCTTTTTCATTTCCTTAACGATTTCTTTTGAAGTGCAATGATTTTCATTTTGAGAAGGCACAATTTACCTTTTTTTATTTCTTCTTGGGTGCATATCTAAGAACTCTTTGCATAACCTATATGGCCATGAAAACTTTCTCTTATACTTTCTCCAGACATTTTATCTATAGCTTTACTCTAATATATGAATCAAGATCAATTTGAATAAACTTTTTTGTGTGGCATAGATGCATCTTTTTGCAAAATTATTCCAATATACAGTATATAGAAAAGACTAATTTTTCATCATTAAATCACCTTAGCACTTTGTCAAAAGTAAATTGTAAATTCTTACTGCAAATATAAGAATTTCTATCTGAATCCAAAATTTTGTTCCATTGCCATAAAGAGAACATTTTAAAAGCGTTAAGTTCTTCAACTTTGCTCTTATTTAACAAAACCCTCTTGTTATTCTGGGTCCTTTGTATTTTCACATATCCCCATGGAATTTTTCATAGATGTTGTATTGAATTGATAGTTTGTCACATTAACAATATTGAGTCTTCCACTTCACGGCATAAACTGTTTCCATTTTTTTCAGACTTACCTTCATTTCTTTCTGCAGGGTTTTCTGGTTTTCAGTGTATAAGCCTTGTACTTCTGCTAAGTTCTTTTCTAATTCCTTCATTCTATTTGATGCCATTATGAATAACATTTTTTAAAATTTCATTTTCATATTGTTCATTGCTGGTATATAGAAATATAATTGGTATTTGTATATTGATTCTGTATCCTCTAACCTTACTAAAGTGGTTTATTCTAGTAGCTTTTTTAATGCTTTAAAATTTTCTAAACACAAAATCATGTAATAAATAAATAAAATCAGTTTTATTTTCGCTTTCCAAATCTGGGTGCCATTTATTTTTTTTGCCCAGTTGCACTTGCTAGAAGCTCTGACACAATATTCAGCAGGAGTAGTGATTGCAGACACTTGTGTATGTTCCCAGTCTTTGTGGGAAACATTCAGTTTTTTGCCAATAGGTAAGAAGTTGGCTATGAGTTCTTCACAGATCCTTTTTTAAGTTTAGGAGAGTCTCCTAGTATTCTTAGTTTTCTGACGGTTTTTGTCATGAAGATGTGATGGATGTTATAAAATGTTTTCTCTGCATCTATTACAATATTCATGTGAAGTTTGTTTTTTCTACTCATGTGAAGAATTACATTTACTGATTTTCGAATGCTAGACCACTTGGACATGGTGTATAATTCCTTTACATACTGTTGGATGTGATTAAGTCATGATGTTGTGTTAAAGGTTTTTACATTTATTTTCATGAAAGATCCTGCCGGGCTCGGTGGCTCGGCCTGTAATCCCGCGCCTTCGGAGGCTGAGGTGAGTGGATTGCCTGAGCCCGTGGGTTCGAGACCCGCCCGGGCAACTTGGCGAGACTTCATCTCTACAATAAATCAAAAAAAATCAGCCGGGCGTGGTAGCGCGCGCCTGTAGTTCCGGCTACTCAGAAGGCTGAGGCGGAAGGATCGCCAGAGCCCAGCAGGTCGAGGCTGCGGTGGCCGGGAGCGGCCACTGCACGCCAGTCTGGGCGACAGAGTGAGACTCCAACTCAAAAAAAAAACATAGAACAACTGAAATTTTAAAAATCAGCAAGTATATATGACTTGAAAAATATTGACTAATGTGGCTAAATTGATGTATTGCATTAAAATAAGATTTACATACCATAAAATATATTATTTTACAATGTATAGTTTTTTAGCTGTTTTTAGCAAATTCACTAAATTGTGCAACAATTGCCACCAATTCCAGAATATTTTTTGTTACCACAGAAAGATATCCTGTGTTAATGAGCAGTTACTTCCTACTCCTTCCTTTTATTCCACCCCTGAAAAATACTAATCTCCTTGCTGTATCTATGGATATACCTATTTTGGACAGTTCATATTAATGGAATCAGACAATATGTGGACTTTTGTGTCTGGCGTTGTTAACAATGTTCTCATAGTTCATCTAATTATGGCATAAATCAGTACTTACTTGTTTTATATGGTTGAATAATATTTCATTGTCTTCACCTATTACTCAGATGGTTTACAGATGGTCTGTTTCACCTTTTGGGCTATAATCAATAGTTGCGGTATGAACATTTATGTAGAAGAAAAACAACATTAATTTCAGTACAGTGTAAAAACTAAACTCCAGTATAGCTGAATTTCCTTCATAATTCCTGTGCTATCATTGTCATATCTGTGGTATATTTACATGTACACACAAATATTTTATATTTATATTTTATCAACCTAACAATATAAGTTTATCGTCATTGTTGTGTAAATTTATTTTTAAAATCAATTAAAATAACAAAACAGCAAATATGCTTGTACTGTCTTTTTATATTTACCTAAATAGTTACTTAGCCACGTTCTCTATTTCTTTTTGTGGATTCAGGTTAACATGTGGTGTCGTTTTCCTTCTAACTAGTTTCCTTGCTATTTCTCATAAAACAGGTCAGCTATCACTGTATTCTCTAAAACTGTGTTTATGTTGGAATAGCTTTATTTTGTCTTATATTTTGATGATGAATAGTTTTGCTATATAGAGAATTTTTGGTTTTCAGGAGTTTTGTACTTTGTTGTTGTTTCTGTTGTTTTAACGTTTTGAATATTTGTTTGACTCTCTTTTGCACTCATGATTTCTGATGATAAATTAGCTATTGATTTTATTGAAGTTCTTCTGTATGTGATGAATTGCTTTCTTTTTGCTCTTTCAAGATTCTTTTTTTGTCTTTGGCTTTTTGACAGTTTGATTATGATGCCTCTAGATGTGGATCTCTGTGTCCTACTCAGAGTTTGTTTAGTTTCTCATGCATTATGATGTCTTACAAATTGGAGGCTTGGGGTTTTTATTTTTAATTTCTTTTTGCTTTCTCTGTTCTTTAGGTTGAATGATTTCTATTGGTCTATATTCATGCTTACTTATTTTGTAAACTCAAGTCTGTTCCTGAATCTCTCTAGTAAAAATTTCACTTCAGCTGCTATACATTTCTTCAACTCCAGTGTTTTCACTTAATTTTTTAAAATAATTTTTAAGTCTTAATTGATAGTATCTTTGGTGAATCATTATATTCATGCTTTTCTTTACTTCTTTAGACATGGTTTTCTTTCATTCTTTGAACATATTTATAGCAGCTTATGTGAAGTCTTTATCGGCTAAGTACAACATCTGGCTCCCTATTGTTCATCCATTTTTCCAGTGTATGTATCACAGTGTTCTCCTCCTTTTATGCCTCATGCAGTTTGCTGTTGTTGTTGAAAATTGGACAATGTAGATAATACATGGCAGTAACTGGATTCTCATTCTCCTCTGGATGCTTTTGGTTCTTATGGTTTTTTTGTTTGTCTGTTTGTCTATTGACTTCCAAAGACCAAGTCTATAAAATCTGTCTTTGCTACTGTGTGACAACTGATATATCTGCTCAGTGCTTTTTTACATTTTGTTTTTTTGTTTAAGTGCAGCTTTCTAGGGGTTCCCCTGGGTTAGCAAAGCTTAGTTGTCAGAAGTTTTGCTGAAAAACATCAAACCAGTGAAACTTCGACTTATTCCCAGTGGATCCATATTTGATTTGGGGAAAGCATTCTAAGTCCAGGCAGTTTAAAAATCTTTCCAGTTTTTGCTTTCTGCATGTGCAAGACTTGTCACCCATTCAGACATGCTAGGACTTTCTCTGTCTCTTCAGAGCATGTATAAAGTCTCTCACACTTATACCACCTTAATTCCTTTTAGGATATGAGGCTGCCTATTAAGACCTACTTTGACTATCTTATTTCTGAGTTCTCCCTGCTGTATTTCTTGCTATTCTGCCAGTTTTTTGCAAGCCTTAATCATTATTGCAATCTCAAATTTTCTTTTATTATTTACCATTAGGATTGATGTTTTTGACAATGCTCTTGGGGTCTTGGGTTTTCAAGTCATCTTCCCCTGGCAGCAAGGCTCCCAGTGTTCATGGGTTTCTCCATGATTTGGTGTAACTTAACGTCATAAATTGGGGGTGAGGAGAAAGTGGCTGCCAACCCAGGCTAAACAAGTTTGTCCAGCTATATTATTCCATTTGGGCTAGAGAATAGTCCAAGCTCCTCACTCAGTCATTCATTCCATTTTGAAATTGCTACAAAGTAAAAAGTATTTTATTGTTCTTTGCTTTTAAATGTTTATTTCATGGATTGGCACATATTAGAGCATTTGTTAATTATTTTGAGCAAATTATTAACAGCCTATTTTAAACAGGTAGATGGAAAGGCAGGACTTTGAGTAACAATCAATTTAGAAACTTCTTTACTGGTGTCACAGAACTGACTCTTTTGTAAAACAACCAGATGGTTGCACTACAAATTTTTAAAATTTAAGGCAAGCACAAAAACAAAGATTCATAAATATCAGTTGAGAAATGCAGATTTAGAAAGAAATTATTAAATTTTCTGGAGCTAAAAACATGTAACAGTAAAAACAAACATATCTTTAAGAATTTATGTACTTCAAATTCTTAAGTACCTTCAATATGTGGGTTCAATGTTACATTTATACAAATTATAATAACATGAGAGTAGAACAAAGGACATCCATGTTCTAATAATAGTAATGATGGCAATAACAATAACAATGATGATTACAAACACTGTTTTCAAAATGAGGAATATTAAAACCACTCATTATGATGAATGACTCATCATAATTCTCAGCCCTTGGACCTTCTGAGTGAGCTACGATTTTATACACTTATCCAATAATTAATTTAATAGATAAAATATCTGTGCCAGATGCTGAAGGTGCAAAGATGAGTCATCTGCAATGTGCCTTTCTGAAACCACAGTCCAGGGAAAGAGATAGATCTGTAAGTGGATAATGACCATTAAAAGTCCTGAGATTTTAAATAATTGGAGGATTTGATGGACTAATATATTAATTATGTTAATATAAAGTGAAATGACTTAGTATTTGTAAACTATAAACCAGTACTCAGCACTAGTAGGTGACATCAGGGTATCTGTCTTTAAAAAAAGAAAAAAAAGCTTTCAGCATGGAAACAGCTCTGACTACTCCTGATGCTCCACTTAGCTCACAGTAAGCATTTAGTCAATATCTAAATGGGTGAACAAGTTTACCTTTCTAAGCTTCCAAACAAGGGAAAGAGAAGGCACTTCACTATTATCCGATAGGTTGAAAATTATTACTAGTACTAGCTTGAACAAGTATTTGCTAGAAAACCTATATTTTAATTTGAAGTCTTTAATTTGTCTTGCGATTTCTTCTTTGACCAATGTGTTACTGAAGTCATTTTCTTTTGTTTGTTTTGTTGGATTATAATTTGACAGTCTTTTTTCTCCCGGCACTTTAAAGGTGTTTGGCTCTATTGTGCTCTGGTTTGCATTGTTTCTGATATTCACTCTCATTCTTGTATGTGTTTCTCTGTGCATAATGTGCCTTCTTTCCTCTGGCTTAATATTTTGTCACTGTTTTTTTTAAAAGCAGGATTTATTGAGGGGACAGAAAAGCTCCCACAGTAGGAGGGGACCCGAAGGGGTTGCCTTGTCACTGGTTTTGATTGTGATGCTGCCTTGTGTAATTTTTCTTATGTTTATTCTGCTTGAATTTTGCTGAGCTTTCTAGAATTGAGAGAGACATCATTTTTATTAAATTTGGATGGTTTTTCAATTTTTTTGTTTCTTTCTTACTCTCTATTTCTTCTTAGACTCTAATGACAGTTTTTAGACCACTTTTTCACAGCTCATTGCTATCTTGTTCATTTTTTAAGTCTTTTTTTTTTTAGTTGAAGTCTCCACTCTATCGCCCAGACTGGAGTGCAGTGGCCGCTCCCGGCCACCACAGTCTCGACCTGCTGGGCTCCAGCGATCCTTCCGCCTCAGCCTTCCAAGTAGCTGGAACTACAGGTGCGCACTACCACGCCTGGCTAATTTTTTGATTTATTGTAGAGATGAGGTCTCACCAAGTTGCCCAGGTGGGTCTCGAACCCGCGGGCTCAGGCATTCCACTCACCTCAGCCTCCCAAGGCGCGGGATTACAGGCTGAGCCACCGAGCCCGGCTAGGCTTTTTATTTCTTCAGTGTCTCATCTGCTGTTAATTCCATCCAGTGTAATTTTCCCATTTCAAAATTTAATATTTCAACTCTAAATGTTTGATTTGGGAATTTTTTATTGTTTCAATTTATCCCATCATCATACTCATGTTTCTTTTGCATTCTTGAGCATTTGGAGTATATTTATATTAGCTAATTTCATGTATTTGTCTAAGAGTGCTCTATCAGTGTCATTTCTTCATCTATTTCTATTGATTGTTGTGGCTTTTTTTCTTTTTTGCCTCCTATTATTTTATGCCTAATAATTTTTATTGGATACCAGACATATGCATTTTACATTTTTAAATAATGGATATCTTTGTATTGTCTTAAATAACTTGAGGTTGTCTTCTGCAAAATGATGGTTTTACTTAGAACATAAGTTACTTAGAACCCTTTTGAGCTTTGCTTTTGATCTCGGTTAGGGAAGATCCAGAAGAGTCTTTTGCTACGTGCTAATTTTGCCCCATTTCTTTGAAAATGCCTTTTTAAGAACTCCACACTCGGTCCATGTACTAGGAAATCTTTCTACTTTGGTAGGATCACAACCTATTCACAGCCTTGGTAAACTCTAGGCATTTTTCCAGCTACTCCATTATGGTGGTTTCTTCTTCATCCTTAGGGGTTTCTTCACACACATTCACAGGCCAGTACTTAGCCAGAATTGAGGCTGTATAATCTATGAAGTGTAGCTGGTAAATTTCAAAACCCCACGCCTTGAAATGTGCCATCAACATCCCTTTACCATAACTTCCCCCTTTTGCCATCTAACTTTTCCCACAAGCCCTCATCACCATATGTCCTAATCTGTCTTTCACATACATCTTTGTCTGTGAGTCTGTGAAGCCTCCTTGGGTCTGCACCTACTGTTCTTTTAATCAGTAATACCTTTCCCTGCTTTTCTGTCTGGGAAATCTAATTCTTCAAGGTCCCAATCAATACCTTCAAATAAAAGTTCACCTTCAAAAACAAAATTTGTTGCTCATATTTTTATAGCCACATAGTGTTTCATCATTGCCTTTATTATGAAATGCATCATAGGGTGTATATTTTCCTGCTTTTTGGTTGCCCCAACAAAAAGTGTTTCATTATTCAAGGTCATTGCCTGTTGCTCCACAGGCTGTAAACTACAGATATTCACTGACATCTTTGACTAAAGAGTGATACGTGTGATGTTCTCCATAGTAATAAAAAGCATTTACCCTTTTCAATCAATACTTGCTGCCATTGTGCTGAAAAGATCAGGAGTCTGTAACAAAAATACCATAGCCTGGTGGCTCAAACAACAATCATTTCTTTCTCACAGTTCTGAAGACTGGAAGTCCAAAATCAAGGTCTTGGCAGATTAAGTATTTGGTGAGAACCTGTTTCCTGGTCCATAAACGATACCTCCTGGCTGTGTCCTCACATGGCAGAAAGGGTGAGAGAGCTCTCTAGAATCCTTACTAATCCCATTCATGAGGCTTCACCCTCGAGACCTCATCACCTCTTAAAGGCTTCACTTCTTAATATCTTCACATTGAGCGACAGAATTTCAACATGTGAATTTGGTGGGAACACATTCAGTCCATAATCTTTTACCCCTGGATCCCAAATTCGTGTATTCTTCACATGCAAAATATATCCATTCCATCCTAACAACCCCAAAGTCTTAACTTGTTCCAGCATCAACTCTAACATCTACAGTATGAAGTTGGGTAAGACTTGAGGATCATTCATCCTGAGGCAAATTCTCCCCCAGTAAACCTGTAAAACCAAACAAGCTATGTGCTTCCAAAGTATAATGACAGGACAGACATAGAATAGACCTTTCCAGTCCAAAACGGAGAAAAGAAAGGTCAGTAGTTCCGACTAAGTCAAAAACCTAACAGGGTAAACAACATTCAATCTTACATCTCAAGGATAATCCTCTTTGGCTTTATGCATGGCCTTCTGGGCCCACTGGGTGGTCATGTCACACTCATAGCTTAGCAAGGTGCTGTCTACTCTGTAGTTCTCTGCCCTGGACCCCAAGCTCTCCGGAGCTGGGGTCTCAGCCCCACTTTCCAGGTGGCTCCATCCTAGATAAACAACAAATATCACATTAGGGGTCAATATTTCAATACATGAATTTGAGGACAACATGAAAACATTAAGTCCATGGCATGTACCTACTGTGTTTCAGCCACACTCCTGTTGTTGGGAATACAGCAGTGAATCAAGGTCTTTGCCCTCATGAAGCTCATATTCAAACCATATATTTAAATCATTAAGTCTACCAATAGGAAAAAGTAGCCGATCTCCACATCTAAAAAGATATTCGGCTAACTGGCTTTCCCTGAGGAGCAGGGCTAGTGTCCTTTAGAAAAGTACTTGAGGCCAGGCGTGGTGGCTCAAGCCTGTAATCCCAGTACTTTGGAAGGCCAAGGCGAGAGGATTGCCTGAACCCAGAGGTTCGAGAACAGCCTGGGCAACTTGGTGAGATCTTGTCTATACGATAAAAAAAAATTAGCTGGGCATGGTGGCACAAGGCGGCAGTTCCAGCTACTTGGAAAACTGAGGTGGAAGGATCGCCTGAGCCCAGCAGGTCGAGGCTGTGGTGGCTGTGAGCCTGCCACTGCAATTCAGCCTGAAGGATAGAGTGAGACTACAACTCAAAAAAAAAAAAGGAAAGTACTTGAGCACTAACAATGAAGTCATAATTTTCAATTCCCTGGAAATCCAAAGGCTCAACATACTCCCCGAATGGAGGAGTAATTCTTAGGAAATTGTCTTTCAAACAATTATGTTTGACTTTTAATAATTCTGAGAATAGAGGACCTACAATGTGCAAAGTGCTCAAATGAATTACAGACATACATATAAGTGTGTGTGTGTGTGTGTGTGTGTGTGTAATCTCCGAGTCTATAGAAGCAAAATAGACCTAAAAAAGAGGATTTAGGAAAGAACTTGTCACCTATTCTTTGTGCCTACTCTGTACTAGAACTTTTACTTTCAGGTTTTTACTCAATTTTTACAAAATTCCACACGAAAGATATTCCTATTACATATTGAAAAGGGACTAAGAGACCCCCAAGGAAGTTATCCAAGGTCCACTGAGGTGAAGTAAGGATTCAAATTCGGTTTATCTACTGCCCAAGGCCAGGGTCTCACAATAAGCTCACACTGCTACCCAGAAGGAAATGGTAAGTTTGACTAGAGGATTCAGGAGAAATTTTATAAAGGACCTTCTGAGTTATGCCTCAAAGAATGAGTCTGATGTTTCAGAAGAGCAGTTGTCATGTTTCTTTGGAGCATATGTCTTTTTAGCATTTGTCTTTGGTACAAAAATGAAAACCTGACAATTCCAAGAGTGCTAAAATTTTGTCAGCTTAAAAATAGCTTGAATAAAACCATAACTACCAAAAGTATGATTGCTAAAAATATCTTATGCTATTTTTCTGTTTTGTGGGGTGGACTTTTGGGCATATCTCACCAGACATGTGTAGTCACTTGAAATTGCTTTTCTTTATGCAGTTTTGCTACCAACTCAACATACTGTTAGATTCATTTATTTCATTTGGGGGGATTACTTTTAAAGTACTTTAAATATGTATCTTTCCTTATAGTTAAGTAAAATACCTATGTAACTTACAAGATTTATATGTTAAGTCTACAAAACAAGGCATATTGTTTAATTTGATAAATCTAGCTTTTTCTCATGCACCCCCCAGCTAGTCCAGCACATTTCCTGAAATCTAAGATGCATTCTATGATTATATCCACTGCAAGCATATGTGCGTGTATATGTGTGGAGTATATATGCATATATAGCATATATACACATAGATATACTCTATACATATATGTAATATTGTATGTGTGTGCATCTATTCCTATTTATTCTTGGGTTTTCCAAGTCTAAAAATGATGTCATCTGAAAAGAGAGATAAAAACTGTTTTAATCTTTTTCTTTATCATTCTTATTCCTCTTTTTATGTGTTCTGTTATTTTCCTTATTTTTATTCTTCTTTCTCATGATTTCTCTCTTTCCATTATACCAGCTAACAACATGCACACAATGTTAAATTTAATGGAAACCATGGGTGTGCCTATCATTTTCTCAATTTGAGTAGAAACATCTCTAGTATATCCATAGTAAGATTCTGACTTCAAGAGCTGACAGTGTCTGTGTAAATACTTATATTAAGAGACTGTCCATTGATTTTTTTCTTTATTGAGTATTTTAAATATTAATTAGTATAAATTTTATAGTAGACCATAAATTTTGTTATGGTCTACTATAAGAAAGGGATTGGTGGTAGTGGAAAACTGCCGGGGGGGGGTGGGATTGACAATTGTAGAAAACTGCCATGGGAGGGAGGGGTAACCTCATTACCAAGGGTACCTGCATAATGAACATTTGTATACCTGACCCTGAATTGTACCACACATCTTTACAATAAAAACAAAAAAGAATAAGTTTTGTTATAGTCATTCAACTTTTCTCCTTAGGTCCATTAATATAATAGATTATAAGAATAATAAACAGATATTGAAACACCATTGCATTCTTAAATGGGTCATGATGCATTATTTATTAATGCATCTTTTTGCTAATATTTTATTTAATGTTTTGCATTGATATTTCTAAGTGAGATTTGTCTGTATTTTTCTTTGTTTCTTTGTTGATACAAATTTATAAGGTTTTAGGAAGAGTAATTGTTCTCTTTCCATATAGGGTATAGGGAAAAATAGACCGATATAAGTTGAATGGGTTTACACAAAAGCTTTATAGCTCTGAGTTAAGTTGGAATATCAGAATAAACTTATAAGAAATTATGATATATTTATCATAATGTTGGGAAAGTCAGTCTCATGTCTTTCTACTCCCTTTCAGCCACATAAAAATGGGTCTTGGAACCGGAACATTTTTTTTGTTTGTTTGTTTTTGTTTTTGTTTTTTGAGTTGGAGTCTCACTCCGTCGCCCAGACTGGAGTGCAGTGGCCACTCCCGGCCACCGCAGCCTCGAGCTGCTGGGCTCCTGCGATCCTTCCGCCTCAGTCTTCCAAGTAGCTAGAACTACAGGCGTGCGCTACCACACCTGGCTAATTTTTTGATTTATTGTAGAGATGAGGTCTTGCCAAACATTTTTTTTTAACTGAGAGATAAAGAAGCCTGTGCTAGGTTTATTTTCTTGAGTGGTAATATATCAGTGTGTGGTCCTTTGTTCTACTTAATCATTTGCATCAATGGCCCTCAGGCACCCAGCTTTCACTAGGTCTGAATTCCAGTAGGAGGGTGAAGGTCCTTCTTCAGTACTGAGGTGTGCCTGTAGCTGTAGGTTACTTGCCCCAAGCAAGCGGCCTAGGCTGCCTGGGGACCCACTAACCTTTGGGGACTCATGCACACTAGTAGAGCTGGTCTTGCAGTTTCTTCTCTACCTGAGTAAAAGCATTGGCCCATCCAGCACTTGCCTGTGTTATGTTTTCCTTAGTGACACAAAGATGTAAAGGGCAGAGGTGTTTGTACTTTAATTTCTGGGGGCTGGAATACTGAGATCTTTGCTTATGTCCTCCTCTGATATTAATAACCAATGCATGATGGCCTGCTTAACACTTAAAGAAATAAGTAACAGATATCTTATTTCTGTCCACCAAGCTCTGGAAACAAACCTCAATCCAGTAGCAATGAGCACGCCAAAATTTAAAAACACAGTACCATTTATAATTGCTTCAATGAAAGCTATGTTTTCAAGGTATAAATCTACCAAAACATGCAGAATTGTATGTGGAAAACTTTTAAATGATAATTTTAGACAAAAAAATGACCACAATAAATCAAGAGACATCCATAATATGGATAAGATAATATCCATGGATGAGAAACTCAATGTAGTAAATATACCATTTCTCCCCAAATTGACCTATAAGTTTAAAGCAATTCTTATCAAAATCCAAGCAAGATTTTTTTCAGACATTGACAAGCTTATTCTTTTTTTTTTTTTTTTGAGTTGGAGCCTCACTTCGTCGCCCAGGTGGGAGTGCAGTGGCACGCTCACAGCCACCCCAGCATCAACTTCCTGGGCTCCAGCGATCCTTTCGCCTCAGCCTTCAAAGTAGCCAGAACTACAGGTGTGCGCTACCACGCCCGGCTAATTTTTTGATTTATTGTACAGATGAGGGCTAGTCAAGTTGCCCAGGCTGGTCTCAAACCCACGGGCTCAGGCAATCTACTCACCTCAGCCTCCCAAAGTGCTGGGATTACAGGCTGAGCCACCAAGTCCAGTTGCGACAAGTTTATTCATAAACTTATAAAGAGGACAGAGCCTAGAATAGCTAAACAAAATGTACAAAAATAATAAATTAGAAGAAATCACTCAATCTGCCATTAAATCTTACAATGTAGCTACAGTAATCAAGACAGTTTAGTATTGGTTGAGTCAGAGATATAAACAATGGAACAGAATAATGACCCCAGAAATAAACACATGCACATATGCTCAACTGAATTTTTTATAGACTATTTTTAGAGCTGTGTTAGGTTCACAGAAAAACTGAATGAAAGGTACAGAGATTTCCCATAAATCCTTTGCCTCCACACAGGCAGTGACCCTCATTACCAACATCCCCCACCAGAGTGGTACATTTGTTACAATCACTGAATCTACACTGACACATCATTATCACTTAGAGTCTAAAGTTTATTCTGGGGTTCATTCTGGTATTGCAAATTCTTTCACTCAGGACAAATGGGTAATGACATGTATCCACCATTAGAGTATAATACAGGATAGTTTCACTGTCTTAATAAAAAGCCTCTGTGTTCCACCTATTCATCCCCACCTTTTTGCTGACCTCTGGCAACCAGTGATCTTTTTACTGTTACTATAGTGTTGCCTTTTCCAGGATGCTATTACTTGACATCATACAATATGTACCCTTTACAGATAGGTTAATTTCACTTAGTAATATGAATTTAAAGTAGCTCTATGTCTTTTCATGGCTTGATAGCTCATATATTTTTAGTATTGAATGTTTTATTGTCTAATGTACCATAGTTTGCTCATTCATTCACCCACCAAGGGTTGCTGCCACATATCGGCAACCATGAATAAAGCTGATATGAACATACACATGTAGGCTTTTGAGTGGACATAAGTTTTCAGTTCCTTTGGGAAAATACTAAGAAGTGTGACTGCTGAGTCATATGGTAAAAGTGTGTTTCATTTTGTAAAAAACCACCAATCTGTCCACCAAAGTGGCTGTACCATTTCACATTTCCAAACTCCAACAGGAATATGGAGTTCGTGTTGCTCCACATTCTCACCAGCATTTGTTGCTGATTCTTAACAAAGGTACAAAACAAATTCAACAAAGGAAGGGCAGCCTTTTCAATAAATGGTGTTGGAGTTATTAGATATCCAGAGGAAACAACAACAACAACAATAATCTCATTCTAAATCTTACACTCCCTATGAAAATTAACTGAAAATGGAGCACAGACTTAAATGTAAAGTATAAAACAAAAACACTTTTAGAAAAGAAAAAGAAGAAAATCTTTAGGATCTAGAATTTGGCAAGGAGTTCTTAGATTTGGCACGATCCGAAGCACGATCCAAGCCGGGCTCGGTGGCTCAGCCTGTAATCCCGCGCCTTTGGGAGGCTGAGGTGAGTGGATTGCCTGAGCCCGCGGGTTCGAGACCCGCCTGGGCAAGCAAGACCTCATCTCTACAATAAATCAAAAAATTAGCCGGG
>CAUYQG010158542.1:0-11547 GCA_963574415.1 Tarsius wallacei | reverse complement strand
GAGAATTCCAAGCAAGATGGCCCCGAGTCGCCGCTCATAGCTTCCTTAAGTAGTCCTAGCTTACATCTTGGTTAGCTAAAGTTAGAGTTGGACATTTTCCAGAGCTCTTATCGCAATATTCTGCTGACATCAGCAAGCTAGTGAGTTTACAGAAGCAGGTGTGCTAATCAGGCAAGTATGGCAGGTAAGGATACAATTAATCTTGTAATGTTTACAGAGGAAAGAAAACTTCAAAAAGTCTCCAGGAAGGGAGTAAAGTTTGTTTCAAGGCTGAAGCCATTTCTTTGATCCCCCCTTGTAATCCCAGGGACAGAGGCTGTTTCTTTTCCCTTTCACACTGGGAATTCAGATGTATCCACCCTGATCCCCATTCAATACCTAACCATCCATCAGTTCAGCTCCAAGGGAGACATTCCTTTCCTCCACAGGAAACTCTTCTTGGCTTCAACGCCTGGGCGAAGTGCCAGCCACATGTTCCCAGAGTGCTCCACACTTGGCAGATCACAGTGGTTTATTTAATGCTATTTTATACCTGACTTTTCCTTGTCTGTTCCAATGGCGGTAGACACTATGCCTTGCTCACTGGTCTTTTCCAGCACCTCATTATATCTGAAACAAGGCCCAGGAATCTGCATTTTACATCTGTTATCTGCATAACACTGATGGAAAACAGTCTTTTTAGGGCTGGTGTCTAGGACACAAGTTAGCAAGGTGAATTTGGTGGATATAGCTGGAGTTTAACCTTTGGATAATATGCCTACATTTCCGGGGAAGAGCAGTTTCACTCCCACAGCCTGAGGGTGGAAGATACCACAGACCATGCAGGGTCACACAGGGGTTACACTTGGGAACAGTGAATTAGGGACTATGGGAGACAGAGTTAGTAGTATCAAGAGGGTAGGGTGACCCCCAGTTCATATTGTAGGATGGGATTGTCCTGATTGAATAAACTCAGCTCCTCCCAAGTTTACCTTATTCTGAGGGGTCTCACCCTGTTCCAGGTACCTTTGGCAACAATTGCTGGAGGTAACTCAGTAAACAGCAATCTCCCAGGCCCCTCTGAGCCTGGGGCAATAGGAAGGAGCTGAAGGAGAAAGTTTGCCTGCATGTTCCTACAACTGCTAAGTGCAATGGCCCATGTTGCTTTTTATTTCATTCTCAACAATCTCTGCTGTTGATGAAGTACATTTATGTGCATTGGTCCTTATAACTTTAGTCATCATATGCACTGACAGGTAGATCAGGACACCTGGGGGCCATTTACAGGAGAATCTGGAAGCTGTTTCATCAACATGTGCATCATGTGTGTTTGTCTGAGAGTTACTTCACCGCAATGATAAAGATAATGTGTGACAGAGATCATTGAAATTTACATCGCCTATGGTTTACTTTTCATGTCAGGAGTTCTGCTTACTCCTAAAACTTTAGTGCCGTGGAGACTGGCAGGGTATAGGCAGGTGGGAGACAAGAGAAGATGGGGCTTCAGGAGAAGCCAGGCAGTGAACAAGAGGAAGCAAGTAGAAGGGCACTGTGGCCTGCTGTGCCTAGCTGGTCCCTTATTAAAAAAAACAACCTCACCTGCTTTGGTAGGTTGCAGAAGTCCATGTTACACCAGAAGACTTTACTTGCTTGCCTGGTTTGAAAGCCTGTTGTAACCTATGTGTTCTCTTTTAAAAATGTGATGAAAACAGCTAATTGATTTCAAGTACTTGAAATTGTAGTATTTACATTCAAGACTACTGTCTGTTTTCAATATTAGGTTTGGAGTTTGTTGGGTATAATTAGATACCGGTGTGGTACAGTACTTTTGTGTTTACTTTTACTTTAAAGCCTCAGAATCAGATTATTTTACCCCTTTTAGGGACCTTATCTGTTACAGGTAATACCTGTTCTGGTTGCCCCCTCTTATGGGAATAGCTAAACACAAGACACCCAAAACAGAAGACATGAGATGGACAGCACGTTATCAGTCAAATAGCCTCACAGTCCAGGGAAGAAGGATACCACACACTATGCTGGGTCACACAGGGGTTGCTCTCCGGAACAGTGAACAAGGAGCGGTGGGAGGCAGGCATGGTATTATCAGAAGGGCAGAGTGACCCCCCAGTTCTCATGAGAGAATGGGATTGTCTTATTTGATTAATTCTGTGGGCTGGCCAGGAACGAAGATCCGCTACTCAAGGATAAGAAGGAATTGTGCCTGGTTCTTTTGATAGGAGGGTTATTTGGCTAGAAGAGCTTATTCAAGGTAGGCTATTAGGCCATTTGAAGCCCTCCCAATTTTACCAGATGTCAAGGTAGCATATTATATGGAAACTTAATTTCAGGCTTTACACTACAGTATATCGCCATTATACAACTCTGAAAAACATCATTCCCATCATATTCTATGTAAGGGCACCCGGGCATTCCTGGGTATCCTGATTATAGAATAAAAAATGTAGTCAATTTTGGCATCCGTATCTGGGATTTGCCTGCCAATCTTTTGTTTTTTTAATGCAACTTTACTGCTTAAGCATTGTTTTATTCCAGAGAAAAAGAACAAGACATTTACTATCTGTTGTTTTAACTTAATTGGAAATGCACTAGAGGCAATGCTACTCAAAGTGTGGTACCCAAACCAGCAGCATCAGCATTAGCTGGAAGCTTCTCAGAATGCAAATTATCAGGCTCCATCTTAGAAATACTGCATCTGAATCTCAGAAAAAGGTCTAGGAATCTGTTTCAATAAGACCTTCCAGTGATTTTCATACTTACTAAAGATTGAGAAGAACTTCTCTGGAGGAACTAATGATAGTTTCTCTCAACCTAAGTTATGCAGCAAGGAGTGCTCAGGAGGGATACGATAGATGAATCAAGGAAAAATTGTTCTGCACTTCCTTGACCTCATCTGCTGGTAGATCTTAAGTCCATTCTTTAAATAAGGCCCCTAATAAGGATAAGGATGAAAGAAAACTCTGTTGGAAGTGTGGGTGATATTGCCAAGTCGTGGGAAAAGTAGCAAGAGTAATTTTCAGGAATAACATTTTTCATAAAAGAAATTGAAACATGCGGGCCAAACTGATGATACACAAATAGTTGAGGAGAGACAGAGTAAGTCCAACAAAACATGAACACGTTTAAGTTGATAAATCAAACCTGTTGATTGGGTAAACCTGAGGATATTAGTCTTTCTACAGTGACAGAAAATACTGCCATGATAGTCTTAGTGGTGTTTCAAATGGTAGAAATTAGGGGAGAACACTTATAGGGTTTTAGGGCCTGGGCTGAATAATTTCAAGGCAGGCCTGCAAGATGGAGAACTGGCTGGGGCAGGGTTCCACATATGCAGAGTCAACCAACTGTGTACTGAAAATATTTTAAAATAACAATAATAAATAACAATACAGCAATAATAATACACATTTAGAAACAATACAGCATAACAAGTATTCATATAGCATTTACATTGCATTATATAAGTAATCTAGAGAGTATTTAAAGTATATGGGAAGATGTGCATGGGTTATATTAAAATACTACCCCATTTATTTAGAGACTCTGAGCATCCACAGATTTTGGTATGGGTAGAGGTCCTGGAACCATTTCCTCATGGGTACCAAGGGACAACTGCAATTATAAATTTTGTCAACTTCAGCTTTCTTTTGAGTGATGGAGTATCATAGCTTATTTAAAAGAAGTTATGAATTACTTTTGTCACAACCAATAAAAGATTATTTCTGTTCCACAGTTATTTCAGTTTAGAAACAATATTTTTTCATAAGGTTATTCTTCACCAAAATTTGTACTTGTATTATCGCCCCCCAAACAAATAACTTTTCCTTCAATGGGGAATTTTATTTGATTTTATTTTGTGTGTAAGTTGTTTGTTACAGGTGAGTCTAGGAGACATTGGTAGAAAGCAAATCATGGAAGGAAAGAAGCCAATACAAAGTGTGCAGTCAGGACAGTTACTACCACGGGCAACTGAAACTTATTCCTGCTGGGTAACTCTGGGAGGTGAAATAGTGTACCCTTTGGAGTTATCCCAAAAGTGACACAGAAAAGCTAGAGTTGTCATTCATAATTCATCATTCATCACCGACCGAGGACTGCTTTGAGGGCACTAATCTTTGGCATTCCTGGCTTGCTTTGCACAACCTCACATTGCTCACAGTGGTGAATTTTAAAGTTGACTTTACATTTACAAGAATTGCAAACATTTCACTTTTGATAGGATGAGCTTCAAAAAGCTTTGTTACAATTTCATAAATGAGTGGAAAATGGAATCACTTGAGAAATCAACCTAACTGATTTTCCATTTGTAGCCTCTCATGCTTGCAAAGTTCTCCCGTTAATGGTATTGACATACGAACAGCTGTTGCTTTTTTTTCTAGGCACAAGAAAACTTAGAATGAAAGTAAGAAAAATTATTGAAGAAGTGTCTAAATGATCACAATATGATCATTTTCATTTGGTGTAAATGACAAGTCATGCTTCTGAGTGATATGTAAACACACTTTCGGCAGCACTGTATGTGTTAACTTGTTTCCAGGCACCGTCTTCTTAAAATAGACTCTTCAGTGGATCCTAAAGTTTTAAGTATGCTGCATCTGGAAAAGCATTTCTGCATATGTGTCTCACATATTATTAGAAGTCATAAATAAAGGTGGAAATATAAAGTGAAAAATCTATTAAACCACCCCATCTTATTTCAATATGACTGTTAATTATAATACTTTATTAGAAAATGAAAAGTCTGGGGCAACACACAGATAGACAAGACCTGAGGACAAGAGAGATAAACTGACACTGTCCTAGGAAAACCAGGTCCTAAGTTGCCCTAGTGCTACCTACATCTACTCCTATATCCATCTCTTTCCATAAAAGTCTCCTTGTTCCCCAAAGATCTAGATTAGATGAGCTCATCCTCTTGCCTTGTAAGAGTCCAGTGCTCTTTCCAAAATGTCTGTGAATACCATGGCCTTGCATTCTCATGGTCACCTCTAGCCCTAACTTTCTGATTCTTCTGAATTGTTCTTTACAAAACACACACACACACACACACACACACACACACACACACACACACACTTTGGCATCCAATGAAATTCAACTCCTTTCCTGATTTCTACAAAACAACAACTTGTGTGGCAGATGTTACTGACAAATTTGAATGTTGACAAGAGAGTGATCAATTTATGTTCTTAGCAACATAAAATTAATTTTATTTTTGTTTCTCAAATTCTTTGGACCCCTCTTTCATGCTGCCTGCCTATTCTTTCCCTTTTCCCCTGACTGCATATTTTCTTATGCAGTGATTTATCACTCATTAGGCTTGTACTCTAAACTCAGCTCCAAGTCTCCCCTTGAGTTGAAAAATATCTCGAAATTAACACTCATAAGGAGGTTCTAAATTTAAAACTAATCAAAGGCTATTTTCTTTCCTAATTTCTATAAGATAGGAAGGGATGGATAGAGACAGATGATAGATAGATAGATAGATAGATAGATAGATAGAACAGTAGATACATATACATATGTAGAGAGAGAAATGCATGTTTATTTATGTGTAGAAATATATATGTGTATATACGATGTATATGCATATATTCATATTATACTTCCAAAACACTTCCTTAGCCTTGGGTTTGGATGAAGTCACATTAATATTAACACTTAAATCTCATAGGTTCACAATACCTACCTCTTTGTAGGACCTTGGCCTCAAGTCATGCCAATTATATCTGGGTTTCCTGGGTTTTTATCACACTAATAAATCTGTCCTCCTTAGAGTGCTGCTCTGATTCTGCAAAGAACCCTGCATACCCTGTGAACATCCGTTAATGACCACCATATTTTCTGGGAATCTAGTCCCTTCTAGTGCTTTTTGATGGCTCCCAAGATCATTACCAAATAGTGAAAATGGGCCCAACACAGTGAAGTGTCTTCCTAAAGGCAGGGCAAAAGCTCTGTGTGTGTGTGTACTTGTGTGTGTATGTGTGTGTATATGAAACATAGAATTTTGGAGAAAGAAGTGGTGAATTTTATTTAAAAATTTAGGTTCAAAGAGGTTGGTGTTTAAGTTTCTTACCTGAACACCTAAGCTGAGCTGCACACCCATCTTTCTCATGACCCTGTCTACAGGCATCTGTCCATCAAATTCCTCTAGGCAGCCTCTCCACACACTCACACTCCCTGGCTCCATGCACAAGTAGGCATAAATCTCAGTTTAGGTTCATATGGAAACATGACCTTGGTGCCTATTTTGTGTTTTCCTAGAGTCTTAGATGTCATTGAATGTAGGATCTATCACTGGGTATATCAGGAGGGGAGAGCAGAGAGAAAGAACTATCACATTAAACATATATTTTGATTGTAAAATGTACCTCAATTTCATAAACTTCCAAATGTGAAAAATAAACCATCCTTAAAATTGAAGAAAATGGTATAATTTAATTTAGGGGGAGGGAGATTTATTTTAGTATTTTGCTTTTGAATTTCTTTTACTAAAAAAAATTGTCTTATACTTTGCCGTAACATTATATAGTATAAGACATTTTTTTTAGTAAAAGACATATATATATGCACAAAAACAGAATTATCTTTTGGAAGGCAGGCCCCTTGTAGTACACTTGAATTTGTTCCCTCCTCTGGATCAAACGGTCAAGCAAAGTTTTTATCTGAAAGTTTTGAGAAGATTGCATAACGATTTGTGAAAGAAACATCCCAGGTTGTGGCATACAGGTGACTGGTTCTTCCACCATGACAATGCACTTGCCCACACTGTGCTGAGTGTTCAGCAGTTTTTGACCAAAAACGACATGACTTCCATGCCCACTCTCCCTAGTCCTGCTCTTCCCCCAAGTGACTTTTTGGTGGTTGTTTTCCCAATGAAAAAAGTCCTCAAAGGAAAAGTTTTGCCAATGTGGAAGAGTTGAAACAAAAAACAGTAGAAACACTGAAAGTCATCAAAATTGACATGCTCAAAAACTGTTTTAAGCAGTAGAAAAAAAAATCTTGATAGGTGTATTGCCTCAAACAGAGAATATCTTTGAAGGTCATTGAAGTTAAACATGTAAGAATAAATACACAATTTTTATAAATAAATTCCTGTTTTGAGGGGGTCACCCCTCAAATATACATATATGCATACATATAAAAAAAGAATTTTAGAGCTAGAAATAATGACTCTCCTTATTCAAAAGTTTGGGCTTGAAGAGGTTGGTGTTATCTTAAAGGGGCAGAACCTGGTGTGTTTGTTAAGGTTTCCTGCTTTTTTGTCTATAGCATTTATCCAAATGCAGATAATGTACATGTGTAGCATTCACCTTATTATGAAAAGTTTCTTTACAATTAATATTACTGTTATCTTGATTACTGAAAGTAGTGAAACATGCACTTATTAGCTGTTTGGAAGGTAAGCCATCTGTAATTTAGTGAAAGTAGTTAGGGAATATTTTTATTTTACTAATTTAATAGGACAGTGCAACCAAAAACAATAGTTTATAAATATTGAGTATGACTTAATAACAATTTGGATATATTTTACATAATAAAATAAGTGTGAAGTTATATAAAAACCAAAGACTATTTCAGCCAGATTTATATGCTAAATTTAAAAGATTGGGTCATATGACTATCTGAGGCTTTAGCTTTCTCTTTCATTTTTCTGCTGTATTATAAAAGAAATACAATGCAACGGAATTCACTATGAAATTATTAGTATGATTGGGAGAGCTTTGTAATGTTAATAGATATTACAATAAATAAAAACTAATAACTTTTCTTTTTCTTGGTAATAACCAGTTGCAAAAAATAGTAGGAAAAATACTAATACTACCAACAACAAAAAAATAACTAGAAATGGATGTTATACAAATAGGAACTTCATCTGACTACAAGAAGCAAAGACCTGGAGTAAAAGTAAATTAAACTGAGGAAATGCTATTACATGCTTAAAAAAGAAATTTCCAGAGATAGGCAGTGAAGTGTTAATACAGTGATTCCATAACACTGAGGCTTTTTTGCCTTTTCTGTTTCACTCTTTTTTTTTTTTTTTTTTTTTTTTTAGTTGGAGTCTCACTCTGTCACCCAGACTGGAGTGCAGTGGCCGCTCCCAGCCACTGCAGCCTCGACCTGCTGGGCTCCAGCGATCCTTATGCCTCAGCCTTCCAAGGAGCTGGAACTACAGGCGTGTGCTACCACGCCCGGCTGATTTTTTGATTTATTGTAGAGATGAGGTCTCGCCAAGTTGCCCAAGCTGTTCTTGAACCCAGGGACTCAGGCAATCCTCTCGCCTTGGCCTCCCAAAGTGCTGGGATTACAGGCTGAGCCACCGAGCCCGGCTTAGCAGTTGATTTAATACTCCAGATGTCCTTTGCTTTAAAACCATTTGGTCCTAGACTATTCAGGTTTGTTGAGGAAAAAAAAATTCCATATAGAGAATCTCACTCCCACCTACCACCTCCATTCCACAAATGAATTTCAATGCCCAAGTTTAAATACCTGGCCAACAGATCCCTTGATCAGTGAAAAGGAAATGCAAGCTGCATTGTAATGTATGTAGTATGATCTCATTTGGTTAAATAAAATCTCTATATATGTATTTGTACACATTGGCTCGTGTGTATGAACATGAAAAGATGTTAGATAAACTACAGATGCATTTACACTGGATACCACAGAGAAATGAGAATGAAGGAAAGAAAGTAAAGTAATTAGAATGGCTGTACCATGAATATTGTAGGCATTTCAACCAAATAAAATCTCAGCCCAGGCTACTCAGATGTGGACCATTGATGCACATGCCAGGGAGTGACACATTGCCTCAACAATGCCAATCTGTCATTTATAAAAGTAACCATTGAAAGAATAGTATTGGATGGAGCTAGATGTCACCATTTTGGAAAGTCAAAACTGGATTATCAGCAACTTTATATCATTCAACGTAACAGAAAAAATAGAATCAGAATAGTATGAAGATTTCACAGCTCAAGAATTTGAAATACTCTTCAGTATAAGAGCAGTGGCTCTGGGCTATTTTACATTTTATATCAGTAGGAGTAAGATTTCTAGAGAATGAAGTACCCTGAGTTTTGGATTTAATTGTTACTTTAAAAACAAGCCTCAGCCGGGCTTGTTGGCTCAGCCTGTAATCCCGCACCTTGGGAGGCTGAGGTGAGTGGATTGCCTGAGCCCGCGGGTTCGAGACCCGCCTGGGCAACTCATCTCTACAATAAATCAAAAAATTAGCCAGGCGTGGTAGCGCGCGCCTGTAGTTCCAGCTACTTGGAAGGCTGAGGCGGAAGGATCACGGGAGCCCAGCAGGTTGAGGCTGCAGTAGCCAGGAGTGGCCACTGCACTCCAGTCTGGGCGACAGAGAAAGACTCCAACTAAAAAAAAAAAAACAAGCCTCTTTTATATCAATTAGATATATCCTATGATCCTTTTTCAAATAAGTTTTAATTACATTTTGAAGAAAGAAGTCAGCATCTTTGATGTCCAATTGCATTCTATAGTAATTTTCATGGAACTTGTTTGACACAACGCCTTTGTATGATTCAAAAGGGAATTCATAAATATGTGAATAGGTGTTAATATTGTTAAAATAACAATAGCCTTTACATAAAGCTTAGACTGCCTCCACAAAGGCTTCCAAGCTGCTCTTGTTTTCCTTTAGTCCAGAAAGTCAATATGAGTCATCAACTATTTGTCCCCTGAGTCAGCCTGTCTTTCTCTTTTCCTTTTGTAAGAAGTAAATTCCCACTGAACAATTCTTCGGAGTACACACTGATGTTTTAAACCTAAGCTAGAACCAAAACAGTGACTAGAGAGAAAAAATTGAAAGATATTTCATTTCACCAAAGCCACCTGGCAATCTGAGGTAACATTGGTGAGAGAGATATGTTGCAATGTGGGGACCACCATGCCAAGAGACAAGATCTTGTCAATGTTACCTGCATGTTCTATTACCCTTAAGAAGATTAGTCTGTCTCGTCCTCAAGTTTTCTATCTTAAAAAAAGAAAATGTGTCTATTGTTTTCTTACCTCTCTGAGAACTTAATTATTTCCAAACGCACGTGAATTTGTCAGAAATAAATGAGGGTAATGAAAAAAATAAATGAAAAGGCTTGTTGTAGTACTTAACACAGTAGGCACTCAATTAGTTGACTCAAATTTAATTAACATGTTTAAATTACTGGAAAGCACTTGAGCACGCTAAAGAAATGAGTTATAAGCACTAAAATCATCATAATTTTCAAGAAAAAATATAAGCGATAATGTCAACATAGCACATTGTTAAAAGGAATTTAAACAAACTCTGAGAGTAGGAATCGTGATGTGACAGGTATCACAAACACAGCTACATAAAAGCTGCCATGTTAGAATTATAACGTTGGAAAGGACTTTTGAGGACATCCATTTCAACCCCTGACACCAGACCAAGAATGCCTTAAACAAAATCTCAGACGGGGGGGTTCACCAGCTTGTGCATAGTAGACACAGAGAAAGCGCGTTGTGGTTGTGAAGAGCTGTGTAGTTCTTCATTCTCAAAGACCTTATTTATAGTCACGTGCAAAACAGCTAGGAGAAGGATAAACCATTCCCCATTTTGTCATTCCTAAGTTTTCAGGGAAGCGATGACTGTCTGCTAAAGAACACTAGATATTAAGGACTCAGAGTGATCATCAGTAACATTCAAGATTTGGGGCAAAATCATTTTCCCCATGCATCCACCGTACCAGTCACCTGACCAATTTCGCATTGTTTGTTTAGTGAGCTGTATTCCCCTTACTTGGCATGGATCCAGAAGACCTTCTTTTACCTGCCCCAAAGTACTGGCAACCTTTCTTTCCTAGGCTTTCCTGACAGGGATAAAACAAATGCAGGGATATGGTGAACAGTATCTACATGGGAAGAGAAAACTCTTTCAGTGCCTCAGAAGACCATGACAAAAGAGCAAATCAAGACTGGGTGTTTTACCTATCTGTAACTAGATTTATTTTTAAAAAGCTGAAATGTTGTGCACTTAGTATCCTCAAAGGATTGCCCACTTACAAGTAGACTTTAATCATTAACATTGGCTTCATTAAGATATTGGTTCATCCTGACCTTTAAGTCGGCCATTTCTCTATTTTCTCCTTTCTCTCTTTTTTTTTTTTTTTTGAGTTGGAGTCTCACTCTGTCGCCCAGACTGGAGTGCAGTGGCTACTCCCAGCCACCGCAGCCTCGACCCGCTGGGCTCCGGCGATCCTTCCGCCTCGGCCTTCCAAGTAGCTGGAACTACAGGCGCATGCTACCACACCCAGCTAATTTTTTTAATTTATTGTAGAGATGAGGTCTCACCAAGTTGCCCGGGCGGGTCTCAAACCCGCGGACTCAGGCAATCCACTCACCTCAGCCTCCCAAGCCACGGGATTACAGGCTGAGCCACCGAGCCCGGCTTCTCCTTTCTCTTAATTCTACACACTCATATCCATTCTGTGACTCAAATCCTCTCAGTAGAGTTAACCATTACTAATTACCTCATGCTTTCAGTAGCACAGATGGAGTTTCATTTGAAAA
>CAUYQG010158535.1:0-18637 GCA_963574415.1 Tarsius wallacei | reverse complement strand
TCCCTTTTCGCCACACCCTCTCCAGCAACTGTTATTTTTTGAGTTATTGATAATGGCTATTCTGACTGGAGTTATGTGGTATTTCGGAGTGCTTTTGATTTACATCTCCCTGATGATTAGTGAGGTTGAACATTTCTTCATGTGTCTGTTGGTTGCTTGGATGTCTTCCTTTACCTAGTTTGTTTTTAAGATTAAATTCTCCCTTACACCCAGTGAATGCTATTTGAGTGAGACTGATCCTACCCCTGAAACTACAGGACAGATATATTATCCAGGCCTGACCAACCACATATTCCTCTTATGCCTCTCCTCTAGCCAAATAAGTATGCAATTTAAACCACGACAATAAAGATACAATTCGATGATGTAGGTTGGAATTTTGGAAATTAAAAAAAAAATTGCTTTCTAATAGAAGTGCTGGCTGTAAAAATAACATGAATCTAGAAATGCCAGGGTTTGCTACATTAACAGTATTTGTTTAAGAATTTAGAACAGGAAAAAAAAAACAGAAAAGAGAGGAGTGAGAGAGGACAAAATTGACTGAGTTTTTATAGTCTACCATACTTAAAGGCAAACACACCTATGAATAGGGTTATGGTTATTTGCAAATGAAAGAATTCCGATTAATATGTTTTAAACATTAAAAATATTCCCCCAAAGTGAATAGTGCAGTCTATTCATGAAACAAAAATGCATTGGATTATTTCATATTTCTTGGATTAGATGGGAGAACCTCAGATAAATTACATTGGACTGTTTAAATAAAAATATGTTAGAAAGGGTTGGTAGAAGACTAATGCAGAAGAAATTACTTATTTTTTTCTAACTTTTCTTTTCTCTTAAATGGGAGAGTATAATAAGCAGCTTCTAAGATGGCCCCTGATAATTGTATCTTCTGGTATTCATACCTTTGTGGAATTCCTTGCTTTGAGTGTGAACTGGATTTGGGACTCACTTCTAACTGCAGAACTGGTGTGATGTTACTTCTGAGATTAGGTTGTAGAAAGACATTAGCTTCGCCTTAAAGGTCTTCTCTTGCTCTGTCTTGGACAGCTCTCATGTCATGTGGCAGTCCCATTGCAAGGTATATGTAAGTGGCATTAGAATAAGATCATCCCCCAGTCAAATCTTCAGATTAGATTGCAGCCCCAGATTATTGGTTGACTGCATACTCATAAAAGAACGTGAGGCATAGGTACCCAGATAAGCCATAACCCCACAACTGGATCTTCGAAACAAAGAATGTGCAAGATTATGAATGAATACTGTTTTTAAGTGCCAAGTTTGGGAGTAAGTTGTTACACAGAAATAGATAATGAATACATGGGAATGGAAGCAGGAATAGTTCTAATAAAATACAAACAGGCGTTGTAAAACTGTAGCCACCTTCTGCCACCAATTAGCAAAAAGCAATCAGACAAGAGAAATTCAGCTTTTTTCAATTTCACCCGAATTTACCAGAGGCCACTAGCACTATGCAGGGCTTGAATAAAGTTGTATCTTCTAATCAAACGCAACTCACTGCTTCAAGGTTTTCCCATTATATCATCAATTTGTCACAAAGTCATTCTATGTAGTGTTTTGGAGCTTGGGCAGTTGAATTCACTATTGAATTACCTGTAATTATTACCTTTAAAACACAAACAGGTTCTGGAAAGTAATTGCAAAAATACTTCATATCTGTAAATATAAATAAATGAAATAGGGGCTGAAAATTCTGAAGGCTATTCACGTAAAAAGTTGCTCAAATTTCCGCTAGAGGACTCTTATACTCAGAGTTAAGAATTTTATAAAGGTTTTGTGAATTTTCTTAAAGGCCATGTGTGTTAAACTTCTAAATTCTCATTATATACCTTATAATTCAGAACTCTAAGATCTATTCTTGTTAAAATAAACAATCTTGGGGACAAGGAAGTAAGCAGTAAGAATAAAATCATGTTTCCTTCATGGTATTTTTGAAACAACTATTTATTTCATACACTTTTTTTCCTAAGTTGGATGAATGTAGATTATTTAGAATAATTTTTAATATGGTTAGGTTGTATTTTTTTACTGCATTTTCTACTTATTTATCTTTCCTTTAAAACCAAATCACAGGGCTGTTATTATGAGTGTGTTATATGTTTCCATATTCCTGTATCTTCTGGAATGGAAGCCTGGAATTTTTAGAGAATTTCCAAATTATTTCACCTTCCCACATAGCTGCTATGTTACCTGCTCTGAAACAGTCTTAATGTGGAAAGTTCAACTAAGAATCAAAGGCAGTATTAAAGGGAGAACATTGTAATAGTTGTGACATCTTTTGAGTTTTCTGGTGAAAACTAAGCTATGTCAACCCATAAGACAGTTTTGCTTCTTTGATTTACTATCTGTCAAAGGATTATTTGGTGATTTATTTGACGGCATGCAACAGCAAGCAAATCAGAGTACAAAAAAAAAGAGAAATAGATGAGAGACAGAAAAAAAGAAAAGGAGAAAAAGAGAGCAGGGCGGGAGGAGGGAGGAAGGAAGAAGAGAGAGAGAGAAAGACAGAGACAGAGAGAGAGAGAGAGACAGAGAGAGAGGGAGAGAGATGGAGGGAGAGAGAGAAAGAGAGAGAGAGAAAAAAAAATTCCAGATATGTGTTTCCATACCCCCGGGCAAAATGGGCCCAGAACTACCAGGCTCTTCCGTCTAGCACCTGTGAGAAAAGCAACCTTCTCTCAAAGGAAAGAGAAATTGGGAGGATTGAAAAGAGGGCTAGGACATTTGAACTCAGTATTTCCCTTTTGTTGAAAAAAGCAGACATCTCCTTTCTATCAGAGTTTAAAGGAATAAGTAATACCCCTTTCAGATAAATTTCCCACCTCATGGTGCCTTCTGTTCTAGCCAGCTATTCATTTACTTGTTCAGCTTCCCAACTTGAATGTGCATACAGATCACAGGCAGGTCTTGTGAAATGTGGATTTGATTCAGTTGGTCTACAGTGGGGTTTGCGATTCTGCATTTTTAACAAGCTCTCAGGTGATACTAGTTCCTGGACTACATTTCAGAACCAAGAGTTTGGAATAGCTGATATTTTGTAAGACTCTCTCTCAGCTTCTGTGGAAATATATGCAGACACTGTTCTCAAGAAACCTACATTATATTCAAAGGGAAAAGTCAATCTGTGTGTAAAAATAGCTCATGCATTAATAAAATTAATAGCAATTAGTACATTGAAGAGGTGTAGACAGGGCTGTCTTCATGGGTGTATGACCTATGAAATCTCACAGGGCTCCATGCTTAGAAGGGCCTACACTTGGTTTAATGCTCTGCTGTTGCTGTATTGGAATTCTCACTATGTTATGAACAAGGGACATTTCATTTTTTACCGAACCCCACAAATTGCATAACTGGTACTGGGTACAAATAAGGTCACAAGGGCATGAAAAAGAGTGAAGTCACCTCCTACCGAAAGGAACAAGAAACAGTTTTACATGGAAGAAGCATTTAAACTGTGCCTTGAGGAATGGGCAAAGGTTGAACAGAGATATATGCGGTTAAGAAACAGTAGAGAGCAATTCAGGCAGAGATGTTTTTACGATAGAAGAAATGCGGACTAAAAGAATGGCGTGTAGGAGGAATGACAAGGAGTTTAGTGTGACTGGAAAATAAAGTGCTGGGCACATAAGAGGCACTCAATAAATTTTTGCCGAATGAAGTACAATGAATGAGTTTCCCAGAGCTCAAGGTACCGTTTGTATTGCCAACCGAGGGGAAACAGCGAGGCACTGAATTAAAACATAGTGAGTACTGTGGCCTGTACTTTTAGAGTTTCAGAAGTGGAGATGGCTGAGAGAAAAGACTCAAATAAAGTTTATTAACAGATATGTTCCCCAGCCTCGCAAAATGGTAAGTTCTTTAACTTGTTACTGAATGTAACCTAAGTGACTGGGAATGAGATGGTGATTTTTTTTTTTCACTAAGACATGATAGTTTAGTTTTCATGAATCTGGATAAATTTTTCTTATGTTTTGAACATTCTAAAGAAAGTCTTCATTGAACAAACAGAAATATTACCTTGGAACAGAATTCAGAAACTAAGGTTAAGCTGTTACTATAATACATAATTTTATAAACAGATAAATAGTAATGATCCACATAAGAGCCAACTTTCACATTACATATAGAGAAACTCATGCAGAAGTGAGAGGATAAAAATAATCTCATAATCTTGGAAGCGGAGTGCATCATTTTTTACTCATTTTTGTGCTTATTAGAAATGAATAATGAACTTAGGTTTTTGTTTCTTTTTGTGTGAATAAGGCTGCAACTTTGAAATACATTCTCTTGGGAAAGGTACCCAACTTGCGAAGCCTTATCTTTTCACTTTAAAGTGAGTGTTTGGTGTCCAAACTGATAGCTGGGAAGGTTTCATCCCTTAGCTGCAGAGCTGCTTTCCCCTTGTGCTCTTTTGGCCTCTTTGAAGTTTTCCCATGAACTCATCCTTCATGTTCTTCTCCTCCATCCCTATAAGGACAGATTAAGTGGACAGGAAAAGAGAATGCCATGGGCATGATCACACAGTGAGTTCCCACTTGAATTACTGAACCCATGGGTCACAATGTGTGCTATGGGGTCACCACAATACCATCTCCAGGGCCAACTCTGTGCCAAGGCTCCCGTGGAAGCCAAGAGCAAAAGTGACAGGCATTACTCATGGTGGATCTCACCGTGATGAAATACGCCCTTGGCTTTTCAGTCCCTCTGCTGGCTACCCTGTGGCTACATTTTCATGGTATGATTGGCATTGCAGGAATAGTTCATAAAAACCTTACTTACATAAACCAGGCCTCACACTTTACATATGATATATTAACTCAGTCTCTTTTCCCATCCATTTTGTAATTGCCATAATTGTAATTATTTTTCTGTCCTTAAAATGGCTTCTCAAAATGAGACCTCGAAAGGAAATAGAGTGCTTTAAAAGCTTTTAAGAAGCCTAAAATGTTTAACCTTTTTTTTTAGTTTCTTGCTTTCCTAATAATGAAAACAAAAAGACAAAAATCCCAGATGAAATGAAGCAAACTTTTTTTTATTCTAGAAACAAAAGTCTGTCCAGAAATTATGTCATAAAATGGGCATTTATAATATGGAAATTAACAAATGAAGGACTCCTGAATTACAATAAAGATGGAAAAAAAACATATTTAATTTTAAAAAATCGTCAGTGTCTTGGCTAGACATGGTGGCTCACACCTGTAACCAACCCAGGCACTTTGGGAGGTCAAGGTGGGAAAATTACTTGAGCCCAGGAGTTTGAGAGCAGCTTAGGGAACACAGGGAGACCTCATTTCTACAAAAATTCAAAAAATTAGCCAGGTGTGGTAATGCACGCTTGTAGTCATCAGCTTCTCAGGAGGCTGAGGTGGGAGGATGGCTTGAGTACAGGAATTTGAGGCTGTGGTGAGCCGTGATTGTGCCACTGTACTCTAGCCTGGAAAACAAAGTAAGACATCTGACTCAAAAACAGAAAAAAAATCAAATACTGTTTTTGTCTTCAGTCTACTGGTTGCTGTATTATCTATCTTGTCAGCAAGACTAAGCTCATAAGGTATAAATGCAGAGATAGTATCACAATAAACTGGAAACTTGGTCATGTGGGTAAGTTTTCCTATATGATCTATATCAGTGGTTGTCATTGTTCCTATTAATAAGATATTTTCTAAATATGATTTTTCTTCAGTGTCAGAGAGATTAAGTGAAACTTCCAAGTTGAGTAAACAGGTTAGCTTCTTGGTGGTGATTCTCTTTGTCTTTTAAACAGAAATAAAAAGGGCTTACTTTGCAACGCTGTTGTTTGGGTGGTCTTATGTATGTCCTAAGGTCTCTGTGATAGTCATTTTTCTGAGAGCACATTTTTTGTGATGGATATATTTACATGCACAGAGGACAGACTAATGTCATTGAATTGGCAAGTCTCTACACTCAGACTCAGGTGTGAAGTGCTATAACTAACTGGGATGCTTCACACAGAAAACCTATTATACCAATAGTTAAAGGAATTAAGAGAGAGAGATTTCTTGAGTTATTCAAGAATTACTTTCAATTTCATTTTGGCTATCAAAATGTACCAGTAGATAGCAGATTTCTGTCATTTTGGCCAGAGTGAAACAGTCAGCACTGTTGCTATAAGAAAAGATTTAGCAAATGTGCCCTCAACTACTCTGTGAGGATAGAGATTTAAAATTAATGCTTAAATCCCTGCAAGTACCATATCGGTACTTTTTTCTTTTCAAAATTAAACCTTTTATATTGAAGGGACCATAACAAAAAAAAAAGTCCAAATTAAATAATAGCTGTGCTTAAAATAAAAACATTAGCGAGACAACGCGTGGCACATTGATCATAACACATTGATGTTAGCTAATATGTTTACTTATTTCAATATTAACCTCAGAATTTCTAGGAATACAGTTAAAGGCATACAAAGGCTAGATCATTTTTATGGTAATAAGATACTACACATGCAACCTGAAAGAACAACCAGATTCATTCCTGGAAGTCTGAGGTTCTCATAAAAATTCATAAAATATTCATGAAATATTATACTAGCGTAGAGGGACAAAAACAAACTTAGAAAAAAAAAACTTAGAAAAAAACAACAACACTATGCTAAGAATCTAATCACAACAGACCACATACTATATAACTCCTCTTACAGGAAATGTCCAGAATAGACAAATCTATAGAGACAGAAAGTAAATTAGAGTTACTTAGGACAAGGGAGAAGGTATGGAGTGAATAAGAGGGGCAATGGCTAACACTACAAGGTTTCTCTTGGCGTTGAGAATGTTTTAAAATTGTTTGTGGTGCCAGTTGCATAACTGTGCATATACCAAAAATAATTAAATTGTACATTTTCAATGGGTGAATTATATGATATGTAAATTATTTCTCCATAAAACAAAAAACATTTCATAAAACAGAAACACTGAACTCATCTAGACTTTCTATTTAATCATCTACCATACTTTTTAGAAAATGTTCCTATAATTCTCAATGTTTAAATAGCCAATATGCCTGGGTGTTTACCCAATTCTCAACTTCTAGGTGGGACTGGTAAAAGTAGGTGGGAGAATTGGGAGTGGCTGTTTTTCCACGGGACTCTAGTTTTAACCCAAACAGTTATATGGACATCAAAGAGCACCCCAGGACAACCAGAATGGAACAGCTGCGGAGCTCCTTTGATCTCTGATCAATGACCTCTTCATCACATTTAGCATTCCTTTTGCTCTGGTGTATTTTTTTGAATTCCTATTCTTCTAGGAAAGATACTGTCAATGCTAGCTACTAAAATGTTTTCCACAAGCAAGAGACTTGTATTCCTAATTATGGGCTGCGGACTGTGTGTGTTCTCTATGTCTATCAGTATTGAGATATTTGGGTTATCAATCTCCTCTTTCGACATAGCAATATCCCAATCTGTTGTCATTGGGCTGCAATTAGAAAGAGAATCTTGATAATTCAGAGCTTGGCATCTGTGGGCTCTTTAGGTCTTTTGTTTCTTCAGTATTTAATCATTCCACTGATGTTCCCTTTATAACATAAATTAGTTGGAGGAAATAAATTCTCATATCAGACAATTAATTAGCAGTTCTAATAAGGAGGTTGGCTGGGAAAAAGCAGATTAAATAAATAATTTAGAAATTTTGATTTTGCATGTCCCCATGTTCTGTAGAAAAATAATTATAATCATGGTTCGGATGTTTATACAATTGTGGACCTTCTGTTCATTATTCATGCATATTTTCTGAGATCTATTACTTCAAAACTGGTAATATGACTGATTTGATAGACATTTCACTTAAACCCATTGCATTCCACTTAACCCACCAAAAATACATTAAGTGCTGACTACAGAACAGACACTGTGCTAGGCTCCCGTGGGAAACTTACAGAAGGAATAAATAAACACTCAGTAGCAGGGGTCCTTCAATGAAGCAGACTGATCTGCACCCAAGACATAACTGATACAGAAAGAACATATGATATTCAATGAACAAAGAATAGAAAAAAGGCTGGCCGCATTGTCTCAAGCCTATAATCCCAGCACTTTGGGAGGCCAAAGAGAGAGGACTGCCTGAGCCTGCAGGTTCAAGCAGTCTGGGCAATTTGGTGAGACTTCGTCTCTACAATAAACAACAATAATAAGAAAAATTAGCGCATGCCTGTGGTTCTGGCTACTTGGAAGGCTGAGACAGAAGGATCTCCGGAGACCAGCAGTTCGCTGCTGGGGTGGCCATGAACATACCACAGCACTCTAGACTGTGAGACTCCAACTAAAAAAAAAAAAAAAAATGTTGTATACCTAATCCTAAATTGTACCCCACAACTATAAAATAAAAATAAATAAATAGAAAAAAAATAGAAGAGAGATTTATCCAAATTTATATGGAGAGTGTTGTTTCAATGGAAAAGGTGGAATATTAGTAATTTAGTTTTTTTCTTCAAAAATACGTTATGCTGAAAGCATCTTGGGGACTTGAATAAATGTATGCCTCTACTTATTCCCAAGTGTATCTACATGAAATAAAGTATCTATGGATTTCTTATGATGTGATCTCAAATTATTTATCACTTCAGTGCTTTGGAGAACATATTATAGAAAAAGCTGACTGCTCGCATGCTCATTAACTTTTTGGTTCACTTGGTTTTTTTTGTTGCCATAGCACTTATGATACTAGAAGATAACCAGCAAGATAATTGTGGTATTACACATTAATCATTGCAATCAAACAGGAAATACATTTAGTTCTCAATAATACAATGCTTTGTCCTAAAAGAGAATTGAAATGTGGATTACAGGTAGGCTTATAAAAATGGGTTATGGTACTCAAGACACTGGTACGTTATTATGTGAAGCCATTGTTTGTTTTTCACTTCCTCCCAGAAGCCTGGCAAGGTAAAGGCTATCTACCCTAAGTCCCAATGATCCCTGTCCTCCTCTATAGTATGCAGCACCCTTGTGATTCCTGGTCAAAGTTTGTTTTCATCACTAAACTGAAAATTCCACGAGAATAGGTCATTCTCCACTATTGCATATCCAGAGTAATAGTAGATAAATAAATATTTCCTTAGTAAATGAATTAAGAGGAACCATGGTAGATGATACCAAAAATTTTAAACTATGACGAAATTAGCTTATATGTTTATTTAAAAAATTGATGTATTTCTTCTGTCTGTGTCATAAAAGTACTTTGCAGACTTCTATTGTGTAGCATCCCACATTGCACAGTTTCACTCTGTTTACATGTCTGTTTCACTTTCCGATCTTGCTCAAGTATTTGGTAAAAGAAGCCTTAGAGAAGTGTAGTATTTGGAAGGGCATTCTCAGGGCTGGGATCTGGTAAACAAAAAGGAAGGTTTACTCAGAATGTCTGAAGCATAAAATAGTAAAGCTAAAAGGAGAACTTGAATCATTGTCCTGGAAAATCCACAACCAAGCCTAAGATAAACCTAAGATAAGAAACTAGAATAGTAAGTTATGGCTGGGTGCAGTGGCTCATGACTGTCATTCCAGCACTTTGGAAGACAGAGGTAGGAGGATTCCTTGAACCCAGGAGGTTGAGACTAGCCTGGGCAACATAGTGAGACCTCATCTCTACCAAAAAAAAAAAAAAAATGTAATTACCCAGGTGTAGTGGTGCATGCCTATGGTCTCATCTCCTCAGTTACTCAGGATGCTGAGGCAGAAGGATTGTTTGAGCCCAGGAGTTGGAGGCTGTGGTGAGCTGTGATCATGCCACAATCATGCCACTGTACTCCAGTCCATGCAACAGAGTAAGACTGAGTCTCAAAAAAAAAAAAAAAAAAGAAAAGAAAAGAAAAAATAAAAGTGAGATATGAGTCTAGAGGATACAAGAGGAAAAAATTAAAAGTGAAAAGCAAAGAGAAACACTGGTGTCCAACCATGGCCTTAATTGGCCAAGGAACACTGAAGCAGCCTTTTTCCATATTACTCAATAAGCGAGCATGACTAAAACACACCATATCTGACTACACTATTAATTTCAGTTTCTTATTTGTGTTTGAATTTCTAGAACTTTGCAGTCATTGACTGTGTAGTAAATACAGTGAACACCTATTGAATTAATGGATGAATTAATGAATCTCTCAAATTCTAGACAATTTTGTCTTTTTGTATCTACTAAATTTTTTATCTTACAATGAGCATGTTTCCAAAACATTTTGACATTGTGAAAATCATAAGGATTATTGCCAAAGCAATTAACAATTGCAATTCAAATATCTTGTATGAATAGAAAATAATAGCATTCATTTCTTATTCAATATATAGATTTGTTCAAGAATGAAGTAGTATCAAAATTGAGTTTATTTCCCAGATTAACAGTCTAGGTTTAAATTTTATGGTGTCAGTAAGATGATCATTTACTAATTGATGCAATATGATATTAAATATATTCACTTTCTGATAGTGTATTGTTTTGTCCCCAAAGATAATTAAAATGTGGATTATGCTATATAATTCACAGAATCTAAGTAGACAGTATTATTCATTTTGCTTTGTGCTTTTAAGGTACTTTCCTTTTCCAGTTAATGTCTTATCAATAATGACCTTAATCTATCACCAATAACATCATCCTTAAATAGTAAAGATTACATAAATTTTATTTTATAAATTTATAATAATTATAATTTTGTGAGGGTTATTATCCAATGAACATTTTAATTAATAATCAATACATTTCTTTAAAAATTAAGAAAACATTTCTTTTAAAAGGTAATTACTGGAGCATTTGCGAAGGGGTTATGGAACATTCCAGACTAGTAAAGATAGAGATATCAGAACATCCATACGGACTGGATGTCACTAGGGCAGAAGAGTATTACAGGGAACCTCTTTTTACCCATGTCCATGAGTGGGATAATTGCTTTCTGTTTGGCTTGAGGCAGGCTATCAGATTAGACAACAGCCATGAGAAATAACCTATCTCTTTCTCTGTCAACAACTCTCATCCTCCTATAATACACTCTCAAAATTCTAAAACCCCTTATTAACATATTAAATTGACAACCAAAGGCAAACAAAAGGAATGAAATGCTGTGACCTTATCATTGCTGGGAGAAGGCAATAGGGAGTGCCATTGGGTATGTGATTATCTTTATCCATGGAAGTTTCCAGGGGAGTAGAGGCCCAAAGAATGGGATGCAAGAATGCAGAGATCCAAAACGTGGTATGTGAGCGCCCTGACCCTCAGTCTGGGCTGGATCAGGCTATTGCAGAACTTCAAAAGTCAACTTGTTCACTTTGTTTAGTCTCCATTTGGAGACAGAAGCAATTAAAGCAACAAAAGAAGAGTAGGAGAAAGGAAATGATAAGTAAGAGTAATACAGAAAAGTTAATTATGAAACAAGACGTAAAAGAGGTATATATAACAATTTTCAAAATTAAAAAGAATACATACTATTTTTAGGGCCGATTGCTCTAATTTTAATAACACAATTCTTTATGGTTAACCTTTGAACACACTGTATCTAAGCAGGTTCCATTTATTCCCACTTATATATTTAACATTGTAAATTCAACACTAAAAACACTGAATATGTTGAGAGCAGGGGTCCACTAGGCATACTTAAATGTTTGGACACCAACATTTGGGGATAGTTAACAGATAAACAATAATTTATTGAAGGCAGGAGACATTGTAATTATTTGCTTTACAAGGTAAACATGACTATGAAAATACAGTTGTTGGTCTTGGAAGAGATTTGTCTTTTTATATACTGAATACAATATCTACTTACAACTTTACTACATTTTGATTATGATCCTTAATTGTCATTAATGACTAATCCTCCTAGTAATAGTTTACACTTTGTTTTGAGTAGATGGGTCATTCAACCATCTTGACCGTTTTAAATTAAAGTTAAAATATTTCCAAGTGCGTGCACTGCTCCAGGGCTTTAGGCCAATATCCATCAATTGCTTTGCTCTTTCGGTTGAGTGGGAGTCTCATCCACAACAGCTTTCTGTAAATTAGAGATAAAGCCTTATTCTGCTTTTTTTAACATTTTCATGCAGCTTGATAACTTCTGCATCTTTTCGTTTCCGGGGTCAAAAAAAAAAAGAGAATTCATGTTAGATTTACTTCTCCATTCTCTCATCAATTACTGGTCTTATGTTTATATAAAATTTTCTTATTAGCAGCCAGATTAAAGTCACAACTTGAACAAAAATGCATACTGCTTTCCATTAACGAGAACATGTGTCTTTATAAGCCACATAATTTTTTAAAACCACTTTTAACATAACTAGATTTAGAAACTGAGATATACATTGATTTTACCATATGGGCTTTGTTCTAGCTTTGTGCCGCTGTGGAAGTATCTTATCAAACCCTATCTCATCCATTAGCATATACCACTTATTCTTTGTAAGAAAAATATCCTACAGTAATTTAAGGATACAATTATTTTTGTAATTCAAATTATTGCCACTGTAACAAAACTTAAAAACATAATTTCTGTTCACTTGATGTCAGCTTTTGTTTCCTTTATTAATCAGAAGATATTCTGGTTACTAAGAATAAAAATATAATTTTCACACGCTGTTTAAAATATAACAGATAAGTTTTTTCTGTAATGTAATAATGAATCCCTATGGCTTTTTATATAGAATTTATGTTTCTATGCCCTTTATCTTCACATTAACTATATTCTTAATGTAGTTTAGTTTTTACATTAAGGAAGTAGCAGTTTCTAATTGCTATTATTAGCTCTTGATATTTTGTCAAGAGAGATGAACAGAAATAAGCCTTTTATTCAGGGTGGGATTTGATATACTTCGGCTGAATGAGTGATTGCAGGATCCCAAAACTGAACCAGAGCTGTTCAGAACATAGGAGTACACTAATCCATTTCCCATGACCTTATGGCCTCTGTCGCATACATCCTTTAGTTCCTTGGGTGCTGTTGTAGGATTTATATGTGCACATATCACCTCCTCACTCAGCATCATCCATGAATCATGTGCAAACCTCCTACAGTCTCCATTTCCAGTCACTGGAGTAGGTGATGAACCAGGCAGGCCCCAACACTCTAGAGAATGCTCAGAGTCCTCCCAATCACTTCCATGCCAACCACGTCTGGCTATAACACTGTTTCCTTTATGTGTAATGTCTCATGTGTTTCTCATCTGCTTGGAGAGTAATACCTACTAGAAGTATTTTAAAATACAATTTCACCAGACACTGTATCAAATGCTTTACTAAAGTGCATGTATTCCGCCTATTACATCCTTTCATCTTCTATTCTTGTCTATACAAAAATGTAGACCCTCCCTGCTGCCAGATGCTTCTTGTAGATCCCTCTCATTAGCCAAAAAGAAGTCTGCAATTCTCCACAGCTGTGGCAATCTCCCACCCCACTTCCCATCCACTTTCCAATCTCTCGTCTGTATGCTACCTCCCTGTGAGGAGAAGCACACTAATATATTCCCTGTCTCAGCTGCACACAACTTCCTGGAACAGCTCCCAATAAAAAGGCTAGAGCTTCCTCCCTACTGTCACATGATTCTAAATCTTTCCCCACCACAGGCAAAGCTGTAAAAAAAAAAGAAGCATTTTTTGTCCGCCATTCATAATTAACAATATGGTGATTGTGGCTGAAAGAAATAGGATCACTCCTCTCATCCTATAAGTAGCCCACAACTCCTTATAAAAATAGCACATTGCTATGTGTCTAGTATAATGTTATAAAAACTTAAAATTGTGAGTGTGGGGGACAAGGGAGATGCACATTGTGGGCAGAGCATGTATAAAACAATGCATGCTGAGGAGAATATTTTCTGGAATGCCAGTCACATAAACAAAGAAAAAATTTGGTTTGAGAAATAATATAAACGTTGATTCTAGGGGAAAAAAAGCCGTATTTACACAATTCTAAATATCCTTGTGAAGAACAAATGTTCTGTTAGTTATTCACATAATTCTAAATAGCTCAGTATTTGATATTAGCTGGAGATTTGATATTGGGTGGGTAATATGGGTAATATGTGAACTGTTACGTTTAGAGTCATCCCCAGACTTTCTAAGTGTTTATCAAAAATAAGCATAATAAAAGCAGGTTTTAAAAAGGGAGATGAATAATACTGGACAAATTCAATACTATCACTTCTCAGCACAGATTCCTTTTATCCCTTGAGGATCTGTGAAATCTGACACTGCTCCATAGGCAAGCAAAAGCAGTATCCAGAATACCATCCAACATTAGAGGACACACAGATTCAGTTTCAACAACCTTGACAGATGTGCACATCTCCATTATAGAACTAGGACACATATATAAGCAGATGCCCTTGCCCTTGGTTACTTCTGTTTTATAAATGCAAATACCAGTTTAATTAAATCATAGACTTGAATGGGCTTTCCAGAGTACAGAAATGAGCCTCGGTTGAAAGTATCTTGATTTAAAAACATTCAGAGGAAAACACATCTATTTAGTTTAAGAAGTATTTAGAAGGTCATGTTGTCAGAAAAATCAGTGACCTGCTACAAGTCTTTTTCTAATTTTAAGCTGTGATGGATTATCCATGCACAGGCAGCATGCACTTAGAAACCAAAGCACAGATAGGTTTGATATGATACAGTGGTTTTAAACTGTGCTTTAATTTGTAGCTATTTGAACTACTTCCATTTTTTACAGATATTGAAAATTGGAAATGAGTCAGGAAGTAGCATGTTCCAACATATTGCTCCAAATAACAGCATATCGGTTCACCATGTACAGTGAGAGTCTAAAAATTAATAACCAAGTAAAAGATACTTAGCTTAAAAAATTACAAAATAAGAGACAAGGACAGGCTTTTATTAAAATCTGACTATTGAGGGGAAAAGTGTTACATAGAGTCCAGAAGTCCTGGCGGTGATAGTTGCTAAATCTGCAATGTGGGTCAAATTCATATCTTCTCTAAGCCTAAGTTGCTTCTCTTATTAGATGAAAAAATCCCAGTCACTTGTATGAAGGATTAATGTGAGAATCAAACAAGATAGTAGATTTTAAAATTGGCACAGAGTTCTACAATATTTAGTTTTATTATTGTCTTTGTAACCATTACTATTAGCCAGTGTAATCTAATCTCACTAAAATAATTATTTATATAAAGTTTTTCATATCTACTTTTTAAATTTTTCTTTTGCTTTATTTATTCATTCATTTACCAAACATTGAATTTGTCATATATTTGTCAAATGTAGTTTCTTTCCTCATGGATCTCATATCTGATAAGAGAAATTGACATTTATAACTGTAAAAAAATATAAATAAAAATAGAGGCATATAGATGTGTTTGTGGCATAATGAAAGGATATTCAACTTACTCTGGAGGAATGAAGAATTACTCCATAGAGTGTGGGATGGTTAATTTTATGAATCAGTTTGGCTGGGCCATGCGGTTCCCAATTTGTTGGTGGGTATTTTTAGATGAGATTGACATTTAAATCAGTGGACATAAGTAAAGCAGATTTTTCTCCATGTTGTGGGCTGGCCCCATCCATTCAGTTGAAGGCCTTGATAGAACAAAAAGACTAAACCTCCGCTGACTAGGAGAGAATTATCTAACTGATGTCTTTGGACTGCATCTGTCCCATTAACTCTTTCTACATGATGACTTTCAAACCGGAACATTGGCTTTTCCTGGGGCTCCCATACCACCAGGTTACCCTGCAGATTTTTGAATTTACAGTCTCTATAATCATATGAGCCAATTCCTTATAATAATTCAAATATTTATCTATCTATCTATCTATCTATCCATCTACCTATCTATCTATCATCTCTCTGTCATTTATCTTCATCGATTTCCTTTTTCTTCTGCCTATCTTAGGAACCCTGACTAACACAGGCAGTGTTTCACTTTCGCTGAATAATAAAGGCAAGTGGGAACTTGAGACGTTGATGATGAGATAACGGATCTTATAAATAGAGAAAACAGAATTTGAGGAATTAGAGTTGGGCTGTGCAGAAACTTCAAGATCAGTTTGGACCATCAAGATTGGAGGCTCCTATGAAGTGCAGAGAGACAAGAGCTAAGTTTGGGTGTGAGATCATGAAAGTGGCGTGTATGCCACAAAAAAAGCATTTGTATTTTAACCTATAGGATATAAACATCCATTTGAAGGATTTAAACAAAGAAGTAAGATGATTAAATTTGCATTTTAAAAGATTACTATGGTTGCAGTGTCAGATATGGATTAGAGAGGGTTGAGGCTGCTGGCAGGGAGATTATTGAACCAGTATAAGCCAGGAAAATGAGGTCCTACACTAATTCAGTAGTGGCGGAAATAGAAGCTAGATGGATATAACAGCCACAAAAGAGATAGTATCGACAGAATTCAATAAGTGGTTTGGCATGGGGATAAAGAGTGGGCTAAACAAATTAAACAGGATGCCCAATATTCGGGCGTGGAGAACTGGACGAAGGTGTTATTGTAATATAGGTGAAGGAGGAGTTTGGGGAAGAAATAGGGATTGGTTATAATTTGAGCATGGAACATTTATAACACATGTGGTAGCCCCAGAAAAAGATACCTAATAGCATGTTACATACATAATTCAAGAAAGAAATGAAAAACTCTCAGGACTAGAGTTGTAAAGGTAGAGATTTTGCAGGCTAGAAATAAAAATTATAGGTGTTGATAATATCATTCAGGAAATGTGAAAAGTAAAAACGATGACTGAGACAGAACACTTAAATCTCATGAAAAATGAATTCCCAGTTTGCCGGTTAATGGCATTTCTGGAGTTAGTATTCGTGTAAAGGAACCTTTACAATATGTTCCTTGGAAAATAACAGATGTTAAAATTTAAACACTGGTTAAGATTTGTGTTTTGTAAACATGTAGTTTGATGCTACTCTGCACACCATCGACTATCTTTTAACCTTATTATAAATGATCTCTACAAAGTCAGTATTTTAGTGGCATGCAAGCCCTTTAGAAATCTTGAACAAAGATAATTAGCACTGATTTGCAATTAATGCTCTACAGCCTTCCTGGTATTCTAGTAGAAAATTATAGAAGGCAACACATAGTTACGTTTTTTTCTCAGAGTATGTTTCCTCATCTGAAAATTAAAACAGCTTCTAAAACAAATCAATGTTAAATGGGTTGATTTTTAAGGTATTTTCTGGTAATAATGATTCATGGTCCTGTGGTTAGTATCTTCCTAATGTTCTTAAGTAAGTAATGTTCCTAAGTAAATTGCTCCTTGGGGCTGAATTACATTATTCTGCAGGAGGAACAATTTGGGCATGTTAGGCATAATCAATTACTTCTGGTGTAAAATACAGAGATCTTACAGCACCCTATGTTCATCCTCACCAGTGGCTAAGGAGAAGATGCTTCCGGACACAGTCTATAGTTCTATCGAGTCTTATAGAACTTTCAAGTCTTATAGAACTATAAGGGAGGATTTGGCAGACTGAGACCCACTGCACAAATCTGGTTTATGGTCTGCATGTCTACAGTACAGGAGCTAAGGATGATTTTGACATTTTTGAAAGATGATGGTACAGGTAGATGGAGGAGGAAAGGAGAAGGAGAAAGATGAAGAGGAGGAGAAAGAGGAGATAAACAAGGAGGAGGAGAAGGAACAGGAGGAGGACGACAAGGACGATGAGGGGGAGGAGGATGAGGAGGACAAGAAGGAGGAGGAAAAGGAAGATGGAAAAGAGGAAGAGGAGGAGAAGAAGAGGAAGGAAAAGAGAGGATGAGAAACAGCAGTGAAAGAGGCCATCTGTGGTCAATAAATGTAAGGCTAAATTTTTATCTATCAGTCTAACATCATCATCATCATCATCATCATCTATTTCTCATCCTTTAAAACAATTACTGACACCCGCATAGAGAATACATATGTAAACAATGTCCAAATATGGGAACAAACTATTGAAGTAACATAACCATTAAATCAACAAACAAACAAAAAACCCTACCAACACCCCCAAAACCTGTTTTTTAAATTTAAGTTGACATAAATAGCTAGCAATTTGCATTTGTTTTCATTTGCCTGAAATGTCTCCTTTATTTGTACAAATCTTTTGGAAAGCCCTGTTTTCTATCTCCAGCAGAAGTCCAAAATGTTCCAGATAGACCTGATAAGTAACTCAAGCAGGAATAAGTAGTAAATGCCTCTGTTAGTCTCAAGTCTAGCACTGGCCTATGAAACAACCCTACCTCCTACTTTAGCCTTCTGCTATAAAAACACCATGCTGATTTGTTATTAACCAAATAACCAGTCCTAAATGCCAGGACAACCAGAATATTAGACACACATTTTTTTTTTATTAACACATTCTGTATTTTTTAGTTTTTGAACTTTTAAAGAAAAATAAATTGCTCCCTGAATTGTACTCCACAATTTTAAAATAAAAATTAAAAAAAAAAAAAAGAAAAAGAAATCGCTATCCTTGCCGTGGGAAGACAAAACTTCTTTGAAGTGGTAGCCTACAGGTTTTGTTTGGTTTGGTTTTTAATAGCTGTTTGTTTTTTCTTTTAATAGTTCCCCACCAACTTAAACATAACTCTGTTTTTCTTCATTTACTCCTCGGAAAAATTCCTCACCCACACTTCTCACCTGCTCCCTTTGTTTCCTC
>CAUYQG010158530.1:0-13909 GCA_963574415.1 Tarsius wallacei | reverse complement strand
CTTAAATGTCTTATAGAATTCTGCTGGAAAGCCATCTGGTCCAGGGCTTTTTTTTGTAGGTAGTTTTTTTTATTACATAGTCAATTTCCTTGATTGTTGTTGGTCTATTTAGGGTCTCAATTTCTTCTTGTTTCAATCTAGGCAGGTTGTGTGATGACAGAAAGTCCTCCATTTCCTCAAGGTTTTCAAGTTTGTTTCCATACAGGTGTACATAATAGTCTCTAGTGATCTTTTGTATTTCTTCAAGGTCAGATGTGACTTCGTCTTTTGTGTTTCTGATTGTGCTCATTTGGGTTTTTTCTCTCTTTTTCTTGGTCAGTCTAGCTTTTTTTTTTTTTTTTACTATGGCTATTTTAAGTCTTGTCCCCAGGTAATTGCTTTATTCTGTTTTTTTTTTTTTTTCTAAAAGTTATTTTCAAATCTTAAAGTGTTGTGTTATCAAGGAGGTTCACGAAAAATATAAAAATACTCTGCCAGGTACTCTGAAATACAAACCTTTGCTTATGACTGTGAGAGGAGGTAATTGGACGGGTAAGAATTCTAAAAACCCCAGGTGGGAAGTGAGAACACTGAAATTATAAAATTGTTAACCTGACATCAAGTAGACAATTTTAGACACCTCAGCTAAAATGCCTGACCATCACTTTTTGGGGTGCATAAACAGTAGCAGTGATTTGTTCAGGGTTCCTTGGAAGTGAAAAGTCTCTGTGCTTGCACTGGTTGTCATCTGGCTGATTTTCACTATGTGTAATTGAAACTGCCTGTATAGAAGTAATATTGAATCACAAGGTAAAAGCTGTAGAAGAGATTCAAGTCCTACAAAGTTGAAGCTATGATGAGAAATTAATAAATCTGTTGTTTTTAAGTTTACTTTCATTCCATAGAGAGCAATTGAATTTCCTTATGTCCTGAACCCTGGGGTAGGGGGAAGCTACCCTGCAAGATCAACGTATTTTTTCTTAAACAATAAGCCTAAGGCCTATACAATGGCTCTCTGCCCAGGGACTAGTACATGATTGTCATGGGACCTTCCTTAGAGATAGCATCTATTGTAATACCTAAGAATGGTGTTTGAGATATTGTTCAGATTATGTATTCTGATGGACCTGAGGCCTCACCTGGGTACAGAATACATGTCAGAAATCTCACTTCACTGGTCCTGTGATGTGCCCTCCCAGAAACTGGTTCTGCAATAGGAAGACAGTCTCAACACCCCCCATGACATCATCAAACAATCTGCAGCCCCTAACCCTCTGCCAGCCAAGGTCCCTTAAAAACACTATTGTCTGGATTTTGCAGGAAGTTTTTTGAGTAATATCTTCTGTCCTCCTTGATCAGCTATTTTGAGATATTAAACTCTTCATCCAATGTAATGACTGCAGCAGTTCTGGTTTTACTGGGCAGCCGGCCTAAGAATCTAGTCAGGCTGTAATAATAGTTTGCAATAATTAATCAAAGTATACCTTTGTGAGCAAAATTGAGACATTTACTTTTCTCTTTATCTAATTTGTCCAGAATTCAGAAACTATTTGTAAGTATTCTTAATTTATGGCAATATAGTTATTTGTATAAATTGAATAAGAATCTGTTTTATTTTGTAACAGGACACAATTGGAGACACTTGGTTATTTTACCAAGGCTTTCATTGACATGGCATATTTTCAGATATGATCAGGCTACTTTTATAGAGCTAATATGACTTTTATAGAGTCAACAAAAACTTATTGGAAAGATTCGCCTAATACCTTGTTTACATAGTTCCCTTATAAAATTTCTGACCTTGAGATAGGTAAAGAGTGTCACTTTCTGACAGGCCCAGGAATCTCAAGATATTTGGGGACCACAAGAAAAGATAAATTCATCTGATTCATTTAGGTATTACAGGCACAGTCTAATGGTAAATCCTTGACTTGGTTTCCTAAACTTAAGATGTTTTTAATTTAATTTTCATTTATTTTATTTTATTTTATTTTATTTACCTTTTGGGTGCGGGGTCAGGATCGTACTCTGTCACCCAGGCTGGAGCGTAGTGGTGTGGTCATAGCTTATAGCAGCCTCAACCTTCTAGGTTCAGGTGATCTTTCTATCTCAGCCTACTGAGTGACTTGGACTACAGGAGTGCACCGCCAGACCCAGATAATATTTTATTTTTAAACAAATTTTGTGGAGAAGAGGTCTCACCATATTGCCAAGGCTTGTCTTGAACTCTTGGGCTCAAGCAATCCTCTTGCCCTAACCTTCCAAAGTGCTGAAGTTAAAGACAGGAGTCACCACACATAGCCTCCTAGCCTCAAAATATTTTTTTAAGGTAATTCAAAATTTCTTATTAAAAATTCCAATGAAGGCAAGTTTTGAAAAAAGCCTATATGGACAATTACCATTTTTGCTGCCCTCTTTGCAAATAATCAATCCAAGTATAATAGGACTAATACTAATTTTACAAGTATTGATTTTAACTGTGCATTATCTTTGTTAGAATTGAGGGTCTGAAGACGGAAAAATTATGTTTCAGAAGAAAACTATATAAGCCTGTAATTTCATTTTATCCCTGATATATTTTTTTCCAGCTTTTATTACTTTCCTACAATTTAGACTAAATACTGAATTATTTCCTGGCTACAAGTCTTCAGATTAATGCTTATAAATTTCTCCTACTCTTTTGATATGTAATAATAAGGAGTTAAATCTTTGCTTTTCTTAAAGCCTTGCAAAATGTAGCTGATAACTTCGTATAAACTGCAAGATAAATCATCATGGCAGCTTATATATAAACAGCCTTGTTGCCTATTGATTTATAGGCTACTGAGAAAGCTCATTGGGACACCTGATTCAAATTACTATGGAGAAAACCTGTCATGTTACCACTGCAATCTGAAGATGCTTCCAAGACTCTGGAAAAACGAGTTTATAGACTATTAGCCCCTGGTTTTCTTCAGTTTCTATAGAAATGCCCCTTATTGTAGACATGTTTGTTTGCATCATATCTAGTGGTTTGTATTTAAGATCCAATCTGCTATGTTGCCTCTTAAAATGAGACACAGTTGTTTTACTGAGCTAACTTATTTTCAGGACTAAAAGACTGACTTAAGAAGATATGGGATTGTATATTTAAATTTGCTCTTTTTGGCTTATCCAAATCTGTTATTTCTTCTTCCCCTTTGCTGATCTCTTATCTAAGCCTTCTCTTCTTCTTCCTCTCATAACTTGTTCTGCCACCATAATCTGTTTTGCCAGGTTCCAGTTACTATTTTTTCTGTAACCTTAAGATGCTTCAAAAACATCAATCATCTGTACTTTTCTTTGGGTTTTTGTATGGCTTTTTTGTATATTAATAAATTTGTATCCCTTTTTGTCTATTAATCTGCCTGTAGTCAGTAGATTTCCAGTGAACTTTCAGAGGGCAAAGAGAAAGTTTTCACCAAGCCCTTACTGCACTTTTGTTGAATATGAGTTGACCATGAATATGTGAATTTATTCCTATGTTTTCTATTGTTTCTTTGGTATATGTATGTTTTTATGTTAGCATTATGCTGTTTGTTTACTATAGATTTGTAGCATATTTTGAAGTCAGGTTGTGAGATGTTTCCAGATTTGTTGTTTTTGCACAGGACTACTTTGTATATTTGGGGTCTTTTGTGGTTAAATTATAAATTTTAGGATTGCTTTTCCTATTTCTTTGAAAAATATGATGGGTATTTTAATAGGAATTTCATTGAATCTGTAGATTGTTTTTAGTAGTATGTTTACTTTTACTATATTAATTCTTTCAATTACTGACTATGGAATGCCTATACATTTTTAGTGAAATTACACCAATGATTTTATATCAGCGGTTTTACTGCTACAGTGGTGCAAGCAGTAAATCAAGAATAATTATTTTTATTTTAACACAATCCATGTATAAATAATTGTATTTGAGATAATTCTTCTGAGGACAAAGCTTCTTTTTATTTAAGCAATTTATCTAAAAGTTTACACAGATACACAATGTATCTGAAATCTATGGAGCATTGATATGTATCTGGTCAATATCTTATTGCTAAATAAAGTCCAAATAATCACTCAATTAAATGGTTTCATATTATATTGGATTTCTTTTTTATTTATTAAATAAATGCTTCATGTATATCTCTGTGATATTCATGTTGTTGGAGTAGGCATTGTGATCTGTCTTGTGCTATGTTATATTCAAGTTGTTTTTCCCCGTAATTTGACTTATGCAGTTCTCTCCATGTAGAATATGTTATCTCTCCTTGCTCCAACTATCTTTCCATACATATGTGATCTATTCCTAAAAGTTCAACTCACATGCCACTGGCTTCAAAAAGTATTTTTTGATTTAGTTTACCCTTAGTAAAATTTAATCTCAAACCACTTCACAAATACTCTGATTTATTTTTTTCATATGAACGGTTACTTTCTATTTTATATAATACTTACGTATTTTCTTATTTTCTTTCCTCTCCCTGACAGTATATTCCTTGATGGCAGAATAAATGTTTTTGATTCAGTTTTGTTTTAGGTTTACCCCAGGTGGAAGATGATGATTAAAAACATTCTACGTTGGTAATGAACTCTATAGAAACTATAATACTATCTTCAGCATATAAACATTTTATCATTGTTTTGTTTGAAACTAAAAACCATGGTAATATGCAAAGTTTTGTTTTATACTTCATGATTCAGTTAAGTCATTTATTGTAAAAGTTTGTGATTCCACACAGTAGAATACACTGAATTTACCTTTAAGGGACACAGCTGATTAATTATATCTGTCAAATGTTACTGAATGACTTAATAAGAAGGAACGACTTTTTAAAATTAGAGTTTAGATTTCTGGTTTTAGTAGATAATGAATTCATATATTTCCAAACTACAAGATATGAAAAGTAAAACACCTCCCAACTCTGGCTTCAGTCACCTATTTCTCTTCCCTACAGCTAAACATTATTATTAATTTTCTATATATTTATCCAGGAATGTTAAGCCTACACAAACAAATACAAATGCATACTCTTTTATGCAGAACTGATAGTATACTAAAGAACTTTATTTCATTTTCCTGTCTTCACTTAATACTATAGCTAGCGATATTTTTACATATTGTACCTATAAACCCCCTTATTCTTTTTTTCTTGCTGCAGAATATTCAGCCATAAAGGGGTATCATAATTATGTACATAATACCAAACATAAAATAGTGTTTGTTTAATAATTTTACTACAAAATTATATATGTATCAGAGTAGAACAATGCAATTATTTTAAAATTATTTTATTCATTATTGATCAGCTAAGTGCTCATCACCTAGTTTAAGATATACTATGTAACAGCTATATATGAAGGTTGCTGAGCTCAACTGCTTCCTTATCCTCTCAGAAGTAACCCTTATTCTGAACCTTATGTTTATCATTTCTTTACTTTTCTTTACGATTTTACCAGTTATATTTTTATTCCTAAACAATATTATTCTCCTTAAATTTGAAATTTATACTAGGTGACTCATTCTAGGTGTACTTTATGAAACATATATTTTTTTTAGTTGTCATTTTGGTCTTCACACTCATCCATGTTATCACACATTAATAGAGTTCATTCATTTTTAGTGTTACTGCCTAGAATTTACTGTATGAATATATCACAATATATTCATTTTATTTTTAATGGACATTTGTGTTGTTTATGTTACTTATTTACTTATTGTTGTCATAAGAATCTAAGATTATTTTAATATATATCTTCTAATGCAAATATGCAAGACTTTTAAAGAGTATGTAGTTCCTGTATTTAACAATGGTGTACTGCATACTTAAAATGTGATAAAATAATGAAATCTTACATTAATTATTCTTTACCATACTCATACACTAATGATAAAGAGAGTAAGAGGAACCTTTGGGGGTTTATGGCCTTCATGGTAGTAATGGATTTATGGGTATGTACTATCGACAAACTCTTCAAGTTGTATATATAAAATATACCACTTTTTGTATGTTAGGCATACATTAATGAAGTTATAGTGTTGCTTTTTCTAAAGAATACTGACCTAGGACTAAATAAAATGGGTCATAGGATATACATAGCTTAAATATTTGGATAATGTCAAATTGTTTCCCAAAGTGATTATTTTACATTATTTTTTTCTCAACATGTAACATTTGCAGATTTTTAATATAAGCAAACCAAATGAATATAAATGATATTTTATTTTAGTTTTAATTTAAATTTTACTGTTTATTGAGATATTTTCAATATTTCCCTATGTTGATTTACCATTTTGCTTTTTCTTTTCTAAAGTGCTTTCTTATTTTTTCATTTGGTTGTTGTTTTTCTTTTTTATGCAATCTTTGTGTAATCTGGATATTAATCTTTCAGCAGTCAGTGTGTGACAACCATCTTCTCCAAGTATATAGTCTGCTTTTTCACATTATGGTTTCTTTTGATTATTTTAAATTAAATCTTTAATGTAATCAAATTTATCAATATTTTTATTTGTGATTTTGACTTTTTACTACTTCAAGGCAGTACATTTGTTCTGCGTTTGTCTACGATGTTTATAGTCTTATATACAGTAAGGCTTTACAAACAAACAAGTTTGAGTGAAACAAGTTTCATTCTGAGAACGCATTCATAAGATCAATTTGTTTGCAAGTCCAACAAAGTTAGTCTAGGTATGCAACGAACACAATGGGCCATATATTACATTACTGTAATAAATTTATAATATTTTTCACACAAATAATACATAAACAAACACAAAAACAAAGAAAAACATTTAATTTTACAGTACTGTACCTTGAAAAGTACTGTAGTATAGTACAGTACAACTGCTGGCATGCAAGGGCTGGCATCGTGTGAACAGCCATAGTTACTGACTAGTGGGAAAGGAGGTGGGAGATTGTAGAGCTGAAGGATCAACAATAGGAGATGGAGAGTAAGTTATAATTTCACTCATAATGTTGATGGCATAAGTTCTGGTTTTTTGCTGATTTCAATTGTAGCTATCCTCTTTAAAAAAACAATTCAGTTATGTCTGATTAGTAGCTCTATTTTTCTCATCATAGATGACATAATAGCAATGGATTGCATTCTGAACAACTGATGTAACCTTTGTGCATCATTCTACATTTGGATCTTGTGGCTCAAAAACTAACAGCGCCTCCTCAAATAAAATCCCATTGCCATTGCCATCTCCTGAATCATGCATCTCTTCGGTGTTGTTGTTGTTGTTTTCAGTTACTACTTCCTTTTGTCCCTCTGGGCCTCCAATACCATCAGATCTTCATTAGTAAGCTTCTCAGTTTACACAGCAGGAGTTCACTGACATTGTTCTCTTGAAGAACTAGCTACAGATACTCGCTGAGGGCACTAAGTCTAGTTCTAATTATTATTAAAACTGAGATTAATTTATCCAGCTATTGCTCTTGAATTTTTTTATCTCCTTCTTTATTTCTTTTAGCTTTTGCTTTAAGCATTTTTGGACACTTTTGTTATGATCATATATGTTTATCAATGCTATAGCTTCTGTTTTTAAATTTAAAAAAAAAAATTTAGTCTTAATGATGTGAAGTACAATTCAGGGTTAGATATACAAACGTTCATTATGCAGGTACCCTTGTTGCTGAGGTGTGCCCCTCCCTCCCCTGGCAGTTTCCCTCAATTGCCAATTTCAGTCCCCCCCACCCCCAGGCAGTAGCTCACTTCTGCCAATCTCATTCCTATAGTATTAGGATAATTGTTCAAGGTCCGTATTTGAGTGAGAACATATGGTACACTGTTCATTGTTTCTGTGATTGATCACTGAGTATGATCGACTCTAAATCCATTCAAGTTGCTGCAAAGTCCACGTTTGTCCTTCTTTATGGCTGCACAATAGTCGACAGTGTATGTGTACCACATTTTTTTTATACAGTCCAGCTTCTATGGGCAGCATGGTTGGTTCCATGTTTTTCCTATTGTGAATAAAGCTGCAACAAACTTTCATGTGCAGGTATCTTTTTTGTAGAAAGATTTCAGTTCCTCTAGGCATATTTCCAATAGGGAAATTGTTGGGTCATATGGAAGGTCAATTTCTAGTTCTTTTAGAAATCACCACTCTGTCTTCCAAAGAGGTTGCACTAGTTTGCATTCCCACCAACAGTGCAGAAGCATTCCTTTTTCTCTGCATGCTTGCCAGCATCTGTTTTTGTTTGTTTTATTAATGATGGCCATTCTTACTGGCATTAGGTGGTATCTCAATGTGGTTTTGATTTGCATTTCTCTGATAAGTGAGACTGAGCACTTTTCATGTGACTGTTGGCTGCCTGGATATCTTCTTGTGAGAAGTTTCTATCATGGCTTTTGCACACTTTTTAATGGGGTTATTTGTGTGTGTGTTTTTTTTTTCCTTTTGGTGCATTTGCGTTCCTTGTAGATCCTAGATGTTAACCCTTTGTCAGACATACAGTTAAATATTTTTTTCCCATTCTGTGGGCTGTCTCCCCACTCTCTTGAAGGTTTCTTTTACTTTGCAGAAGCATGTCAGTTTGATGAGGTCCCACTTGTCTATCTTATTTCTTCTGGCATGAGCATGTTGGGTTTTGATCAGGGATAGGTTGCCAGTTTCAATTTCCATAGAGTGTCTCCTGCAATTTCTAAGGTTCTTATAGTTTGAGGTTTTACATTTAGATCTTTGATCCATTTACAGTTAATTTTTTTGTATGGTGGTATGTAGGGATCCTGTTTCAATCTTCTGAATGTGATCAGTTTTCCAAGCACCATTTACTGAATGGGTTCTATTCTCCCCTGTGGTTGTTGGTGGAGGCTTTGTCAAAGATGAGTTGGTTGAGAAATTGAGACCTGCTTTCGGAATCTCTATCCTGTTCCATTGGATTATATGCCTGTTTTTGTACCAATACCAGGCTGTTTTTTATTATTGTAGCCTTATAGTAAAGTTTGACATCTGGAAGTGTGATACCTCTTGTTTTATTTCTTTTGCTAAGGATTGTTTTGACTATTTGTGATAGTTTATGTTTCTATATAAATTTCTGTATTGTCATTTCCAGGTCTGAGAAGAATGATGTTGGTAATTTAATGGGTATTGCATTGAATCTGTAGATTGCCTTTAGTAGGATGGGCATCTTAACAATGCTGATTCTTCCTATCCATGAGCATGGAATATTTTTCCATTTGTTTGCGTCTAATTGGATATCTTTGAGCAGTGTTTTGTAGTTCTCATTGTAAAGATCTCTCATTTCTCAGTTAGGAAGATGCTGAGGTTTTTTTTTTTTTTTGGCTATTGTGAATGGGATTGTGCTTTTTATTTTGTTCTCTGCCTGCTTGCTGTTGGTGTATAAGAATGCAATTGTCTTTTTCTATTTATTTTTTACCCTGAGTCTTTGCCAAAGTCCTTGATCAGTGCAAGCAGTTTTTTGACAGATTCTTTTGGATTTTCAAGGTATGGGATCATATCGTCAGCAAAAAAGGGATAGCTTAATTTCCTCATTTCTTATTTGGATACCTCTGATTTGCTTCTCTTGTCTAATTGCCCTAACTGGGAATTCCAACACAATGTTGAACAAAGGGGGTGAGAGTGGGCAGCCTTGTCTTATTCCAGTTTTTAGGGGAAATGTTTCCGGTTTCTGTCCATTTAGCAATATTCTAGCTGTGTGTTTATCATAGATGGCACTGACTATTTTGAGGTATGTTCCTTCTATACCTAGGTGTTTGAGAATTTTTATCAAGAAGGAATGCTGGATATTATCAAAAGATTTTTATGCATCTAATAATATAATCATATGGCTCTTGTTTTTACATCTGCTTATGTATTTAATTACATTTATGGTTCTTGATGCATTGATGATCCTGCCATTATAAAATATTTTGACCAACTCTAGTAAAATTTTTTGTTCTAAAGTTAATGCTATCTGATATCAGTGGAGTCACTTCTGTTCTCTTTTGACTGTACATTTTATGAAGTATATTTTTCCATTTTTTTGCTAACTTATTTGTGTTTTGAAACTAACACACTTGTCGTAGAGAGCTTATAGTTAGATATCATTTATTTTTAACCATTCTGTTAACCTGTTTTTTTTATTGTGATGTTTCCAATATATTTATCTTCTTTTTCATTTTTATAATATGTTCAGGTGGTACAAGCACATGTTTTTTACATGGACACGTTGTGTAATAGTGGGGATTGGTTCTCAGGTTGCCTATTCCCTGCCACTGTACATTGTACCTAATAAATAATTTCTGAACCCTAACACCCCTCTCCACCTTGCCTTTTATTGGTGTCTCCAGTACCTACTTCCATCTTTTGGCAATATAACTCCCACATATATGAGAAAATATGTAGTGTTTAGTTTTCTTTCTGAGTTGGTTCACTTAGGACAATGATTTCCAGCTCCATCCATGTTGCTGAAAAAGACTTGGTTTTACTCTTTTTATGGTTTTGTAATAGTCTATGGTATATATATACCACATTTTCTTTATTCGGTCAATCACTGGTGAGTTCTTAGGCTGGTTCCATGATTTTGCTATTATAAATAGTACTGCAATAGGCATATGAGCATAGCTAACTTTTTATATAATAATTTATTTTCATGTGGTTAGATCCTCAATAATGGAATTTCCAGGTTGAATGATAATTCAATTTTTAGTTCTTTAATAAATCTTAGTACCATTTTCCACAGAGATTTAACTAGTTTATAATCCCACCAAAAGTGAATGAGTGTTCTCTTTTCTCCACAACTGCATCAATATCTGTTGTTCTTTGACTTTTTAAATAGTCATTCTGACTGGTGTAAGGTGATTATCTCATTGTGGTTTTAGTTTGCATTTCTCTGATGATCAGTAATGTTGAGCATATTTTGACGTTTGTTGGATATTTGTGTGTCTGCTTTTGAGAAGTCTATTCATGTTCTTAGCCCACTTTTTGATGAGGTCTTCTTTTTTATGGTGAATTGTTTCAGTTCTTTGTGGATTCTGGATAGTTACCCTTTGTCTAGGGCATAATTTGCAAATATTTTCTCCATTTAATAGGTTTTCTGTTCACTTTGTTGATTATTTACTGTGCAGAAGCTTTTTAGTTTTATTAAGTCCCAATTGTATGTTTTTCTTTTGGTTGCAATTGTTTTTCAAGTCTTTATCATAAAATCTTTGCATAGCTTGTTGTCCAGAAGACTCTTTAGTAGGTTTTTTCCAAAGATTTTTTTGTAATGTTGAATGTTTGTGTCCCTCATGGGACAAACTTCATTCCCTCTCTCCTATTTTTTTTTTTTTTGCACTGCTGTTGACATACAAATTGCTTCCATATACACTGTGTGCACCACAGCACAGATTCATAGTTAGTACATTATGTAGCTGTCTTTTAAATCAGATAGGGAAAAAGGTTTTACAAATAAAAACACATTTAAACTTTCCTTGATATTTACCTATAGAGTTGCCTTTACTGGAGTTATTTTTCTTTTTTTTTATTTTAAAGATGTGGGGTACAATTCAGGGTTAGGTATACCAATGTTGATTATGCAGGTACTCTTGTTGATGAGGTGTGCCCTTCCCTCCCCTAGCAGTTTCCCTCAACTGCCAATCCCACCTCCCTTCCCCTGGCAGTTTCCCACTTCTGCCAATGCTCTTTATGTGGAACTGAGTTACTGTTTAGTGTCCTTTTATTTAAAGAGAATCTCTTTAGTATTTCTTGGAGGGCAGGTTTGTTAGTGAAGAATTCTCTCAGTTTCTGTTTATCTGGGAATGCCATTAGTTCTTTATTTTTTAAAGATCATTTCATGATATATAATTTCTTATTTACTATTTTTTTTTCTGTAGCGTAATTTATATGTTCCATTGATCTCTGATCTTTTCATGTTTTACACTTTTGATTTGGTGCATTTTTATCTCCGGTAACATAATTTCTTCAGTGAATAATTTGCCAAATATTAACATAACTACATTCATTTTTTTGGATTAATATTTTTCTTGTGTATTTTTTCCATGTATTTACTTTAAAACTTTCTGTATTCTTTTTTAAACTAACCCATGTAAACAATATATTTCAGTCTGAAAAATTATTTTGTTTTACCTAGAATATTTATTTCCTTAACAGTTGCAGTCATGTGTCATTTAATGATGAAGATACAGTCTAAGAAATGCGTCTTTAGTTGATATTGTGCAAATATTGAGTGTAGTGATAAAAACTTAGGTGCTATAGCCTACTACACACCTAAGGTATATGGTAAAACCTATTGCTCCTAAAATACATATCTCTATAGCATGTTACTATACTGGGTACAATAGGCAATTGTAACATAATTTTAAATATTTGTGCGTCTAAACACAGAAGAGGTACAGCAAAAATATGGTATTGTAATCATATGGGAACACCAACATGTATGCAGTCTATCATTGACTAAAATATTGTTACGTGTCACATCATTTTATTTTATTTACATATATTTTAGGTGTGTATCTGCTGTAAAATTTTATATTTTCTATTGATCTTTTTCTTGCTGTTTCTTTTCTTTTTCATTATTGAATAATTTTCATTCCATTTTTTTCTATTTTTAAAAGTTGTGTTTTCCATCTTAGTAATATATTAAAATGAATGTAAATGGAGGTCAAAATTACATTACTGTGAAACTCATCTTCGAACTCTAAGTTAAACTTTGGAGATATATATTAGTAAGTAACTGTTAAGAGCTTTGAAAGCACTGCACAATTCTGTACAATGCAGAACTATTATTTCTCTGTGATTTATTATTGAACTTGGAAATTGTTTTTGATTTGGTAGCTTTTATAACATGGTAGAATATATTTACTCAGTAAAACTATTCATTTCTACACACTATTTTAAAAATCTACTAGATGAAGCATACAATAAAACTATCTGTACTGTGATTTGGGGGAAGTTTAAAACCATTTTAAAAAGTAGTCATAATCATTGATTCCATCAATAATAAAAATGCTTTATTTTGGTCTACTTCGATAATGCAGTTGGTGGAAATGATAAATATTTAAAGTGTTAACACTTTTTGTGAATGTACTGGATTTAAGATAATAAATATTGTATAAAAATTAAAAAAAATAAAAATAAAAAAGTTGTGCTTTCCACTTCTATTATTTAGTGGTTAGCCTGACATTTTAACATTGTTTAAGGTATTAATATGAAAATATATTTTAAAATGTTATTTTATTTTAGATTTAAGGAGTATATGTGCATATTTGTTACATGCATATATTGCTTGAGATTGGGCTTCCAGTTCACCCATCGCACAAATAGTGAACCTTGTACTTAATAGGTCAATTTTCATCCCTCATCTTCTTCCTTCCCTTTCTCCTTTTGGAGTCTCCAGTGTCTATTATTTCCATCTGTATATCATTGTGTACCAGCTGTTTAACTCTCACTAATAAAGAAGAACACACAGTGTTTGAATTTATGTTTCTGAGTTATTACACTTAGGATAATGGCCTCCAGCTCCATCCATGTTCTTTCAGAAGTTACCTGTTGGGTACAATGTTTGCTATCTGAGTAATGGGTCACTTGAAGCCAAATTCCTACCAGTACACGATATGTCCATGTAACAAATATGCATTTGTACCCCCAAATGTAAAATACAATAAGCACAAAACTATCCTAAAAATTAAAGAATTAATGCAAAGGACATGATTTCATTCTTTTTTATGGCTGCATAGTATTTAATGGTGTATATATACCGTTTTCTTCTTTATCTAATCAACCATTCATGGACACTTAGTTTGATTCCACATGTTGCTATTGTGAACCCTGTTGCAATAAACATGAGTGCAGATGTCTTTTTTAATATAATGATGTTTTTTCCTTTCGATAGTTGTGCAATGGTGGGATTGCTGAGTTGAATGGTAGTTCTATTTTTTTTTTCTCCTTCACAATACTGCCCAAAAGAAGTTCAGAAGT
>CAUYQG010158529.1:0-15696 GCA_963574415.1 Tarsius wallacei | reverse complement strand
GGGGGGGCTTCCTGCAGGAGTGAGGCTGAGGGATGTGGTGCCCACCAGCTCGAGAGGGTGGGGGGGGGCGGGAGGGACTCAGGTTTGGGGACGATGCGGGGAGAGTCTTAGAGGGAGGTGACACGTGGCATGTTAGGGGCTTGGGCAGACCTCAGGCTGTGAGATCAGCTGGCCGGGGGGTAGGGGAAGGAGGCCAGAGTGGGACCCCACAGCCACACCAGGAAGGGTCAGCCTCGAGACGCTAGGTCAGGGCCTTACTCGATAGCCGGGGTGCTTGGGAACTGGGTGGGGGTGTCCCCAGAGAGGGACAGGGCCAGATGGGCCCAAAGATGCCCCTGACTCTTCCTCAGGCTGGTGGGGGGTGGTTGACCGGAGAGGGTGAGGACTGGCGCTGTGACCCAGGCTCCCTCGGGGACGGACGGGGCAGGGTCGAGGCACCTACCCACTCCTCCGAAGGGCAGGCTGGGGAGCGCCATGTACATGAAGCCGTCGTTCCCGCCGAAGCACCCGCTGCTGGTCCGGGCCAACACCTGCTCGACTACCTGGGAGACAGCGGCACGTGGGCAAGGCAGGCCCGGCCCCGTCTGGACCCCCAAGCCCGGGACCTGAGCTGGGCTGAGTCGGGGACCCCGCTCTTGGTTCTAAAAGGGTCTGCGGCCCCTGTGTCTGCTGAAGGGCGACTGGGGGCCCCTCATTGCACCCCCACACTTGAGACGTGTTTCCTCTGCTCATGCTGGGGGCACAGGCTTGCAGGCCCATGGGGGTAGGAAACTCGGTGTCCCCTGGGGAGGGGGAGGGTGCAGTGGTGGCCGTGCAGGGCCAGGTCCAGAGAATGGTGGCACAGGGAGAGATTTATGAGTCCACTGAGTCTTGGGGAGCACAGGGGACATTAAGACACCATGATGTGGTCAGATTCGCGCATTCGAAACGAGCTTGGCCCTTGCTTGACTTCATATAGGCGGTGGCTCACGCCTGTCATCCCAGCACTTTGGGAGTCTGAGGAGGGAGGATTGCTGGAGCCCAGGAGGTCGAGGCTGCGGTGGCCGTGAGTGTGCCACTGCACTTCAGCCTGGGCGACGGAGTGAGACCTTGACTCAAAAACAAAACAAAAAGGAAAGAAAATGAGTTTAGCAGGCGAGTTTCTTAATCCGAGCACAATGACCAAGCTTCAAAGCCACTCTGTTTTGGGTGGAGATGCCTCTGTTTTCAGTATACCAGAAATTCATCTTTTTAGTAACTCAGTCTGTCTACCTGCTTGGAGGCAATGATGGCTAGAAGCAAACAGGAATATAAGATAGTATATCTTCAGGTAAAACTATGACAAACAAACACAAGTCTCAGGAATTGGAGTTCACGTGCATCTCAGGGGAAAAGTCAGTCAGCTAGTTCTTATAGTATTCTTAAATTTAAGGAATAACATGTTAAGTAAATATTTTAGTGTATTATGTTGAATGTTAATGTATCTCTTCCAATAAAATTTTAATGAATTAAGTAAAATGTCGGTGAATGTACTAAAGTAAAATTGCAATGCATTAAGTAAAATGTTAATGCATTTGCTAGAGTAAACTTTTAATATATTAAGCAAAATGTTAATGAATTTACTAAAGTAAAATTGTATTAAGTAAAATGTTAATGAATTTACTAAAGTAAAATCGTATTAAGTAAAATGTTAATGTGTTTCTTACAGTAAAATTTTAATGTATTAAGTAAAATGTTAATCCATTTTTGTATTAAAATTTTAATGTATTAAGCAAAATTTTGATGTAGTTCTTTTAATAAAATACAATAAATAGTAAAAAATAGTAAAATTAAAATACTAAAATATAAGAAATTCTTATATCTTGGGGTTTAATAAGAAATTGTTATAGCTTGGATTTTAATTCATTTCCTATTTTGTTTGTCATATTTAGCTCTTCAAAATACTGCAAAATTAGTTTTTTTGAGTCAGGGTCTCACTCTGTCACCCAGGCTGGAGTGCAGTGGCACAATCACAGATCACCACAGACTTTCTGGGATCAGACAATTCCCCCTCCTCAGCCTCCTGAGTAGCTGGAACTACAGGTTCATGCCACCACACCTGGCTACTTTTTAAGTTTTTCTGTAGAGATGAGGTCTCGCCATGTTGCCCAGGCTGGTCTTAATCCCCTGGGTTTGAGATTCTTCTGCCTCAGCCTCCCAAAGTGCTGGAAAGACAGGTGTGAGCCACCACACCTGGCCTAAAAAAAATTTAAATACCTATAGAGTTAAAGTATTTTTTTTAAGGAGGTGCCTTGTTCTTTCATGGGCTAAACCACTCCCCATTGTGGTCCCATGTGAACAGCATATTTTTTTCTTAATCACAGAAAGATGAGGCTGGAGGGTCTTTCACACCCTCAACCACCCTCAGCATCTGAAGGTCTCCTGTCCCTATGTTTTCTGTGAGTAGAGACAGTGTCTGCCTGTGACTAATCATATCTCAGTCCTGAACCGTGTGTCCTCTCCGACCCATTACTTGGGCGGATACATAGGGAAAGGCCGTCCTCAACTCTTCCTGGCTTAGGTAGACCTCAAATGCCTTGAAGAAGGTCAATGACTTTCAATTGACAACGATTCACATAACATGTAGGACTGCACTGTGACCCACATTCCAAGAAGAAATAAGGCCATTAAAATGGACACACAAGCAGGATTTGTTGGTCAGTAGAACATAAAGAAATCAGCCAGGTGCAGTGGCTCATGTCTGTAATCTCAGCACATTGGGAGGCTGAGGAGGGAGGATCACTTGAACCCAGGAGGTCAGGTGAGACCTTGCCTCTACAAAGAATTAACATAAACAACAAAAAATTAGCTGGGCACTGTTGTGTGTCTGTAATCCCAGCACTTTAGGAGGCCAAGATGGGAGGATTGCCTGAGCCCAGGAGGTCGAGACCAGACTGGGCAACATAGCAAGACCCCGTCTCTTCAGAAAATCAAAAAAATTAGCTGGGTGTGATGTGCATGCCTGTAGTCCCAGCTACTTGGGAGGCTGAGGAGGGATAATCACCTGAGCCCAGGAGGTTGAGGCTGCAGTGAGCCTTGATCATGCCACTAACCTCCAGCCTGGGTGACAGAGTGAGATCCCAATTCAAAAGAGGAAAAACAAAACAAAACAAAACAAAACAAAACAAAAGGGTATCCTGATATTCTGCAATTTTTCTCGGAGACTTCCACAGTTGTTGATGATGTGGCTTCAGGGACCACCACGTGCAGACAGGGAGGACCAGGGTCCATCATTACCTCACTGAGCTATTACCGTAGCAGCACAAATCCCCCACGCCAAGGTCGTCTGCCATCAGCAGCACAATATTGGGTCTGGAGTTCCTTGTCACGAATGTCATATTAATGTCCCCAAACAAGCAGCACAACAACAAGCACAGCCAGCACTTCCTAAACGTATTTTTGGGAACACAAAACAGAAAAACACGACACTATCAATGAACATCTGCATTTTAGACAACTTAGAATATTAGATAATGGACTGACACAGCGGCTCACGCCTGTCATCCCAGCACTTTGGGAGGCTGAAGCGGGAAGATCGCTTGAGCCCAGGAGTTTGAGACCAGCGTGGGCAACAGAGCTAGACCCTGTCTCTACAATAAATCAAAAAATTAGCCGGGCATGGTGGCATGTGCCTATAGATCCAGGTTTTTGGGAGGCTGAGGTGGGAGGATCATCTGAGCTCAGGAAATTAAGGCTGCGGTGGGTGAGCCATAATTGTGCTGCCACACTCCAGCCTGGGCAACTTGGCAAGACCTCACCTCTATAATAAATAGAAAAATTAGCAGACATAGTGGCGCCTGTAGTCCCAACTACTTGGGAGGTTGATGCAAGAGGATCGCCAGAGCTCAGGAGGTTGAGTCTGTGGTAAGCCATGATTGTGCCACTGCACTTCAGCCTGGGCAACAGAGTGAGACCCTAACTCAAAACAAAAAACTAAACAATGATATTTCTTATCAATTCTTACTGTATGATGTACCTGCATTGGCTTACTTAGATACTAGATTTTTTTTTTACACAACATAATGTTCTATAGGAATGAAGTTTTATATTTTATCAATTAATATTTTCAAGTATGATGACACTTAAGTCTTGTAAAAATTAAAAATACACTGCACTCCAGCCTGGGCAACATAGCAAGATGTTAATATGTATAACAAATGTAGGTGAATTTATCTGCCTTTTAAAATAAAGACAATCTCAGACTTAAAAAAAAAATCCATCGTGGGCTTTTCCTAAAGGACACACCTAAAACCTAATGACAAAAAATAATAAAATAAAACTTGAAACTAAAAAGATGTAAAAAATCGACACCAGGCAAATTATAATCAAAAGAAACTTGTGGTAACAATATTGACATCATTCAGAAGATAAAATTTTCAGCCTACTTATGTAGCAAATCCTCACTTGTACCCCACAACTCTATAATCAATAAATACATAAGTAAATAATAAAATAAAGTAAGTAAAAGGTGTCAGGCACACTTTAAAAAAGAAAATAATAAAATAAAAAGTGTTTTTAAAAGAACAAAAAAGAATAATAAAATAAAATGAAAGCTGTCAGTCACACTTTTAAAAAAAGAAAAGAAAATAAAAATTTTAAAAAGCTGTCAAGCACACCTTAAAAAAGAAGAAGAAAAAAGCAATAAAATAAAATGAAAGCTGTCAGGCACACTTTAAAAAAAAGAGTAATAAAATAAAACGATAAAAACTGTCGAACACACTCTTAAAAAAAGAAATTTTCAAGTGCCAATCATTGGCACAGGATGGCAGGGCTACTACGTGATAATGACAACACCCATCCACAAAGGTGATTTGAACATCATGCACACGATGAGTGATGCTCTCAAAGTGTAGATAGAAAACCTTGAGTGAAATGTCAAGGGTGATGGATGACCCATATTCACAGGAACATTTCTAGCACACGTGTTTCTCAGACAGAGACCCCCCAAACCAGTCAGATTAGAGAAAATGTTGGCAAGGACGCTTCTCTCCAGACATGAAGATTCATGAGCGTTTTTATGCCCGGGCTACTCACCAGTCACACAGCCTCTGTTTCATGTCTTCTTCCCAGGTTACCTAAGGGAAAAAAAAAGTCTAGGAACATCTACAAGCAACATTTTTTAAACTCATAACTAGACAGGTAATGATTCAAAGTGTTAACAAGGATATTTTGTTCTGACCCAGTACTTTTTTTTTTTTTTGAGTTGCGGTCTTACTTTGTTGCCCAGGCTAGAATGCAGTGGCATGATCATAGCACACCATAGCCTTGGTCTCCTGGGTTCAGGTGATCCTCCCGCCTCAGTCTCCAAAGTAGCTGGGACTATAGGCGTGCACCACCATGCTTGGCTAATTTATTTTATTTTATTATTTTTTTGGAAACATGAGATCTAGCTATGTTGCCCAGGCTGGTCTCAAACTCCTGGACTCAAGCGATCCTCCCACCTCAGCCTCCCGAGTGGCTGGGACTACTGGCATGTGCCACCACACTTGGCTAATTTGGTTCTGTTTTTGTTTTTATTACTATTATTATTATTATTTGTAGAGACAAGGTCTAGCTATGTTGCCCAGACTGGCCTCGAACTTCTGGGCTCAAGCAATCCTCCCACCTTAACCTGCCAAGTAGCTGGGACTGCAGGCATGTACCACCACACTTGACTAATTTTGCTTTGTTTTTATTGTTATTGTTATTACTATTATCATTATTACTATTATTATGAAAACAAGTTCTAGCTATGTTGCCCAGGCTATTCTTGAAGTCCTGGGCTCAAGTGATCCTCCAGTCTTGGCCTCCCAGAGTGCCGGAATTACAGGTAAGAGCCAGCAACCACTGCACCTACTGCACCCACTGCAGCTGAGGATAGGGTTTTTTGTTTTTTTGTTGAGTTGGGGTCTCATTCTGTTGCCCAGACTAGAGTGCAGTGGCACAATCATGTCTCACCACAGCCTCAACTTCCTGGGCTCAGGAGATCTTCCTGTTTCAGCCTCTAGAGTAGCTGAGATTACAGGCATGTACCACCACATTTGGCTAATTTTTTGTGTTTTCGTGTTATCATCATCACCATCATCATCATCATCATCATTATTGTGGAAACAAGGTCTAGATATGTTGCCCAGGCTGGTCTCAAATTTTGGGCTCAAGCAATTCTCCTGTCTCAGCCTCCATAAATGCTGAGATTACAAGTGTGAGCCACTGTGCCTGGCCAAATTCCTTCTATCTAATTGCAAACAAGTGGTATTTTCTCAGACAGATTCAGGCAAAATCATACTCATGGTTTATCCAGCTCAGGTTAATTTTAATGGCAGAGTTCCAAGAAATCATGTCCATTTCTCAGCAGAAGACTTTCATTCCAGAGATTTCCATAAAATAAATTAACTAATCAATGAATGAATATTCAACCACCATTGGTATCAGATCTACTTTGTATGTGTTCTCTGCCATAAAATGCATTTATTTTTTTAAATACATAGTGGGTCGACCTTGGCGTCTACCTTCAGATGTCAGTCAATGAACAACATGCATGTCTTGGTGGCCAAACCCATTTGCTGTAAGGACACATTGAACAGCCATAATTATGATCTTTTTATAAGAGTCCAAAGACGGATATCATCTGGTACAAGGGCCCTCAAATGACTCCAGGTCAGTGGGGTTTTATGGACCAAAGAGCTTCCCCACTAGACCCAGCATGTATAATAATGATGAACAGCACTGCCATATTGTTTACAGACCTTTAAAAAATCCCACACATTGTCACACACTTGTCCCCATTTAATCTTCCAAATATCTCACCCTGTTGGCCTCCAAGGTCAATGATGACTCTCCTGATTTCTGGGAGAGGGGATTGGGGACTGTGGCCTTTAAAAGACTTTGCCAAGGTTGGTAAACTGAAAACTAAGAACATGAGACCAGCCTAGGTAACATAGCGAGATCCCATTTCTACAAAAAAAATTGTTTTTTAAATCAGTTGAGTGTGGTGGCACACCTGTAGTCCCAACTACATGGGAGGCCAAGACAGGAGGATTGCTTGAGTCCAGGAGTTTGAGACTAGCCTGGGCAACATAGTAAGACTTAGTCTCTATATAAAAAATTAATTAAAAAAATTACACTCTGTCAACATGGAGCATCTGACTCTCGATTGAGTGTGTGTTAGACAATTCCCAAGGTTATTCTCATCTTCGTTCCTCCAATGATCATAGGAAGTCCCCGACCTACAAACACATTAAGTCCCACAAAGTCAGACTTGGTCTCCAACTCACACCATTGGCTATATGGTACAGTGTTGTAATAGGTTTATAACACTTTTCACACAAATAATACATAAAAAACAAACAAAAAATAAAGAAAACATTTTTAATCTTATGGTACAGCACGGATCTGTGGATGCTAAGCACATAAACTCACTTAGTGATTGAACATATGAATGCACATGCATGACTATGAAAGTTCACAACTTGAAAGTTTGCAACTTGAAAGCTCACAACTTGAAAGTTTGTATGTAGGGGACTTGGTGTACTCTCAAATGTGATCACTCTTTGGGCTGACTACTTTGGTGTGTTTGGTGAAGCCTATGGTGTGGTGGTCCATTTTCTCTGACCTACGGCTTCCAATAAACACTTCTATATTAGACTTGACCACAACATGACATCCTAAAAAAAAAAAAAATACAGCTGAATGTCATAGCTCACATCTGCAATCCCAGCACTTTGGGAGGCTGAGGTAGGAGGATTGCTTGAGTTCAAGAGCTCAAGACCAACTTGGACAACATAGTGAGATCCCATTTGTACAAAAAAAATGTTTAAAAGTCAGCCAGGAGTGGTGGCTCACCTCTATAGTCCCAGTTATGTGGGAGGCTGAAACAGGAGGATTGCTTGAGTCCAGGACCTTGTCTCTATATAAAAAATAAAAAGTAATTTTTAAAAATTACACTCCATTTTTCATCTCTCTGACCCCATTGCTCAATACCATACATAGCACTGCAGTAAATCCACACCAAGAAAAATCGTGAGTTTCCCAAGAGTTAGGTGAGAGAGATAGAAAAGACTGGTAAATTGGAAATGTCACTTTTTAATTTATCATATGTCCCCATTTTCACTTTCCATGAATAAGTATCTCTCCAATACAAGATAGGTAAGAATCACTATGGATGATTGGACAATGTTCTCCCTAATTTCCAGGGAATAAAGGTTATTTTTAATTCATTTGCTTATTTTTATTTTTTGACTCAGAGTCTCACTCTGTTGCCCAGGCTGGAGTGCAGTGACACACTCAAGGCTCACTGCAGCCTCAACTTCCTGAAGTCAGGCAAACCTCCTGCCTCAGCCTCCTGAGTAGCTGGGGCTACACACATGTACCACCACACTGGGCTAATTTTTTTATTTTTTATAGAGATGAGGTCTTACTCTGTTTCCCAGGCTGGTCGCGAACTCCTGGGCTTAAGCAATCCTTCTGCCTCGGTTTCCCAAAGTGCTGGGATGACAAGTGTGAGCCACCATGCCTGGCATTAATGTTTTCATCTTTAGATATTGATTTTCAGTGATACAAAAATAGCAAAAGTTATCAGTCATGGATGCCTTAGTGAAGGAAGGGTCAGGTGAGAAGGGATTATATTTTGCAAGGATCTTTAGATAAAGTGGGCAGACTACCTGCACTCTAGTGTTCACTGCTGGGCCATTCACAATAGCAAAGAGTCAACTCAAGGGTTCATTGGCTGATGAATGGATAAAGAAAATACGTTACCTATACATCATGGAATACTACGCAGCCATGGAAAAGGATAAATGGCATCTTTTGCAGCATCACGGATGGAACAGGAGGACATTATCTTGGGTAAAACAACTCAGACGCAGAAAGTCAAATACCACATGTTCTCACTTATAAGTAGGAGTTAAATCATGTGCACATATGGACTTACAGTGTAGAAAAATAGACATTGGAGACTTGGCAGGGTGGGTGGCCTGAGTGGTGAGGAGGGACTTAATGGGGGCAATGTTTACTATTCCTGTGATGAATACACTACTCAGGTGATGGGTACATATCCATGTAACAAAACTGCATTTATACTCCCTGAGAGTTATACAAATAAAAAATAATAAGCCAGGCATGGTGTCTCATGCCTGTAATCCTGGCTTTTTGGGAGGTGGAGGCAAGAGGATTGCTGGAGTCCAGGGGTTGAGATCAGCCTGGGGAACACAGCAAGGCCTTGTCTCTACAATAAATCAAAAGATTCACCAGGTGTGGTGGTGTGTAACTGCAGTTCCAGCTCTTTAGTAGGTTGAGGCAGGAAGATTGTGTGAGCTCAGTAGATCGAGGCTGTGGTAGCCAAGATGGTGCCCCTGCACTCCTGGATGACAGAGTGAAACCCACAACTCAAAAAAAAAGAAATAAAAAATAAATGTAAAGGTAAATATATATTAAATATTTAAATGTTAAATAAGAATATATTATTTGGCACTCCAAGATATGTAAAATTTAAGAATAAACATTAAAATAGTAAATGTTCAAACATTAAGTATTACAATATTAAAATATTACTTGTTGCTTCCAAGATATGTAAAACTTAAACATAAATATTAAAATATTGAATGTAAAAATATCTTGGTTCCCTCAAGATATGTAAAACTTAAAAATAAATATTAAAATATTAAATATTAAATACTAAAATATCATTTGGCACCCCAAGATAAGTAAAATTTAAAAATAAATATTAAAACATTGTCGAATATTAAATATTAAAATATCATTTGGCACTCCAACAGCATGTAAACTCAAAAATAAACATTGAAACATTAAATATTAAAATATCATTTAGTATCCCCAAGATATGCAAAATTTAAAAATGCATATTAAAACATTAAATATTAAAGTATTATTCGGCACTCCCAGGATATGTAAAATTTAACAATAAACATTAAAATCTTGAGCATTAAAATATTGTTTACATATTCAAATATTCAAATAAAAATATTTAAAATAAGGTGAGAGATGAACCCCCTCACCTGCTGGTGCACTTTGATGATAAAGCCGTATAATTCTTCAAGGCATTTTTTCCAACTACAAGTGACACCCAAACAATAATTACTTAGATGGGACCTTTCATCTGGGGAAATAGCAGAGCTACCCAGGTATTAACTCTGTAAGCTTGGCCGCTTCTCCATGGGGAAGGTCAGGAGTCATATGAGTTACCCACATCTGCATGAATGATATGAGCTTACAGGGACAGAGTGTTGCTTAAGGTCAGCTAATAAATTCAAAGGCAGCCTTTGAATTTATTAATGAAAACTCTCCATGACCGTCCATTAACTAAAATGTCCTAAGCACTGAAATCACTCCCCGAAATGCCTGTGTTCTCTCTCTCTCTCTCTTTTTCTTTTCCTTTTCTTTTCTTTTGTGGGGTCTAATTCTATTGCCCAGACTGGAGTGCAGTGGCACAACCACGGCTCACCACAGCCTCAACCTCCTGGGTTCAGGGAATCCTCCTCCCTCAGCCTCAGCCTCTCAAGTAGCTAGGACTATAGGAGTGTACCGCCATGCCCATCTAGTTTCATTTTTATTATAATTTTTGGAGAGATAGGATCTCGCTATGTTGCCCAGGTTGGTCTCAAGCCCCTGGGCTCAAGTGACCCTTCTGCCTCAGCCTCTCAAATTGCTGGAATGACAGTTATGAGCCACTGTACCCTGCTTCGAAATGCCTGTGTTCTTTGGATGAAAAATACCCTTTTTTCCTTCTGTCTCCTACACACCTGAAAAACGTGCAGTTTTATAAAAATCCCATGGAGAATTTTCACCAAATGTGTGATCATTTAAATTATCTTGGTGCTCACATCCAGAGTTTAGATGGGCAAGTTTAAGACATAATGACAACCCAGGCAATTTCAGCAGTTTGTGCTTTAAAGTGGAGAAAAGGGATTTGTCACACTTTTCATCCTAGTCACTTTTTCTCTCTTGGCAAAGGGCTCAGGACAAAAACTTAGAGAGGAAGCCCACAAATGCAGCTAAAATATCCTGACATGGTGACTCACATATGTCACCTTAGCATTTTGGAAAGCTGAGGCAAGAGAATCACTTGAGCCCAAGATTTTGAGACTAGCCTGGGCAATACAGTGAGACCTCATCTCTACAAATAAAAAAAAAAATAGCTGGGTGTGGTGGCACCCAGTAGTCCCAGCTACTAAGGAGACTGAGGCAGGAGGATCACCTGAACCCAGGAGTTGGAGGCAAATTTATAAATTTTTTAAAAATGGCTGAGTGCGGTGGTTCACACCTGTAATCCCAGCACTTTGGAGGGATCCTCCCAAGGCTGGAGGATTGCCTGAGCCCAAGGGTTCAAGATCAGCCTGGACAACTTGGTGAGTCCTCATCTCTACCATAAATCAAAGAATTAGCCAGGCATAGTGGGGCACGCCTATAGTCCCAGCTACTTTGGAGGCTGAGGGGGGAGGATTGTCTGAGCCCAGAAGGTCGAGGATGTGGTGAGCTGTGACCATGCCACTGCACTCCAGCCTGGGCAATAGAGTGAGACACCGACTCAAAAAAGCAAAACAAAGAATCATGGATGCACAACATAAGCTCTGTGATTGTATTCTGATTTTTTAACTTAAATATTTTAATAATTAAAAGTTAACTATTCCTTATTTGATTTACTTTACTAATGCACTCTTAGAAGGAATTTAGTAAATCAAATTTTTACTGCTTTCTTACATGGCTCCTTACCTACAAGTAATTTTAAAGACTTCTAAAGGGGTTTACATAGGTTCCCAAACTTCCCTCAAAGTGCCAGATACCCAATAGTTCTGGGAATGTCAACATTACTAAACATAAAAAAGGAAACTTAGCAGAATGGACACATTTTACATAAATCTGAAAAAGCATTCTTTTTCTTTTCTAATCATTAGGTTTTACATCAGATGAGATAGCTCTCACCAAGGTATGATTTGTTTTCACTAAGAACAACACTACCACTGGGAAAAATTATTAAAGTATTCCCTGTATAAAATTTAACATAAAGACAGCCTAGTCTTGAATGTGGCAAAATTCTTACGTTAGGTGATGTACATGTCCACTTTGGCTTTTTTGTTTTGAAAGTGGGGAAAAGACACTATTCATTTTCACAAAATGCATAATCCCCTGCAGAGATGATAATAGATACCCTCTCAAATAAAGAAATAAAAGACAAGTCTTTGCATTTGCAAACTCACTTGTGAAAACTTCACAATTCTACCACCAGACAATACACCATCATGGCCTTGAAATATGCCCACTTGGTTCTATTGAGATTCACATCCATGGTGTTATACAATAATGCCACACATTGTTGTAAAAATCCGCTACAGGAAATATAATTTGACACCCAAATTTTCCCCTCACAGGTAGATGGAATATCAGCTCTGGGACAGCCAGAATTCAACAGAAGGAAATGCAACAGGAACAAGGAATAAACTATTCATACAAGCGGCAACATTGTATTGAATTATCGACAAAAGTAGCAACATTATATCAAACTATTGATACAAACAACAGATCTCAAGAGTTAAAAAAAAGATAAATTAGTATTACTGTATGATCCCATGTACGTAGAATTCTAGGGAAAAAATAAATCTTGATAAAAGAAACACTCAACTCTTACCTCTCAACTCTATAAATCATGTAAAAATGGAAATATTCAGTCGTGGTAAACTTAGCTTATTGATACTTACTTGCAGAAAGCTGATTTCTCGGCTCCTACATTTGCAGACGCTGGCCCTGCAATTCTAAATGCCTGCGCCCGTCCTCAGATGCTATCCTCATCCTCATAATTAGATATTTATTAAGTGCTGAGGCTGGACACCACTCTAGCCTACAATTTCTCACCAATTATTTTTATATTTAAACATAACCCACCTTGATGGCTGTTACCTAGCTATTTAGGAAGTAATCATTTATTGTCGCCCCCAACAGACACACAACGTATATAGAATAAAGAGGATTTAATAAAATCGAATATGCTTTTCATTAAGATCATTTCCCCCCCCCAGAACACTTAATTGAGACCTGCAGTTGGGCTTTAAGGAAAAGGAAGAGAGAAGGCAATTATAAAAAGGTGAACTGTGGCATTTTATTTTCAATTTTTATTGTGTTGAGTTGTGGTCTCACTGTGTCACCTAGGTTGGAGGACGGAGGCACGATCACGGCTCACCACAGCCTTGACCTCCTGGACTTGGGTGATCCTCCCGCCTCAGCCTCCCAAGTAGCACCACTACACCTGGCTATTTTAATTTTATTTTTGCAGGGATGGGGTCTCACAGTGTTGCCCAGGCTGGAGTGCAGTAGTCTAGGTGTTGGAGGCTGCAGTGAGCTATGATCAGCTCCTGCACTCCAGCCTGAGCAACATAGGGAGACCCCCTATCTCTACAAAAAGTAAAAAAAATTAGCCAGGGTGGTGGACCTTCTGGTTCCCAACTACTTAGAAGGCGGAGGTGGGAGGATTGCTTGAGCCCAGTTGTTGGGGGCTGCAGTGAGCTATAGTTGTGCTACTGCACTCCAGCCTGGGCAACATAGTGAGACCCCCATCTTTACAAAATAACAGATAAATAAATAAAATTTTAAAAAAGTGTGTATATGAGTATGCTATGAACGCTTAAGGATTCCAGCCTTAGAGGGCTCAAAATGTTTTACTCTTTCTTCAACAGCAGACAGTGAGGATGGGTTAAAATCTACTTACAGGCCTTCACGTATGTTAATGTGACTTTTAACATAATTAAGAATGAAACTCTAGGATGTGTTTGGAGGGAAAATTAAAGGCAGAAAATGGGTTCATTTCTCTCCTGCAGGGTCATTGCTGGGAACAGATGTTTCTCCTTTGCAAGGTGTGATTCAGTTTTTAAAGTGATGACTTGATTTCCCTGTGGTGTCTGCGTGTTCCTGAGGATGGTAAAACCCAGCCTCCACTACACCATGGGGCATAAAAGGAAGACATTTCCTCTTTGTTTTGCTTTGTTTCAGAGACAGGGTCTCACTGTGTTGCTCAGGCTGGAATGCGGTGGCACCACACCATCACATCTCATAACAGCCTCGACCTCTTGGGCTCAAAAGATCCTCCCACCTCAGCCTCCCAGGTAGCTGAGACTACAGGTGCATGCACCACCACACCCAGCTAATTTTCTTTATTTTTATTTTTTGTAGAGCTGGAGTCTCACTGTGTTGCCCAGGCTAGTCTTGAACTCCTGGGCTCAGGTGATCCTCTCAAGTAGCTGAAACTACAGGTGCACACCACTATGCCCTGCTAATTTTTTTATTTTTTGTAGAGACAAAGTCTTGTGTTGACCTCCCTGGCTCAAACAATCCCCCTGCCTTGGCCTCCCAAAGTGCTGGAATACAGGCATGAGCCACCACATTCGGTCCATGATGACATCTCTGAATTTGAGATGCATCTCAGTCAGGCAAGACCAACGTGCCGGCCATGAAGCATCTGTGTTGGGTACAAGTGTCACATCACCTGTTCATCATCATCATTACTTCAATTTTTCCAATTGTTTTTTTTGTCTTGGAAAGCTGGGTCAAAAGTCTACCCCTGAGTTATAATATAAATGATTTCAATCTCTAGCTTTCTCTCTTCGCTTCAAGAGCTTGGGGGTGCGATGGTGTCTCATTGATAGGGCAAGCCCAAATCAGCTCCTCTCCGGACTCCAAATACCTCCTCATTAACTGGGGGAGTCTCTTGGGGGGGAACCCATTTGCTTGCAAATAGCTCTGGTGGTGGCCACAAGATCCCTCCCTTTGCCAGGTATCAGTGTGGTCTCTGCTTGTTCTACAAAGGGGGACCCAAAAAACCCAGAATTATCTTTTGGAGGGCAGGCCCCTTGGAGGATAGTCTTCCCCTGCTGGGTAAGTGTTCTAGGAATCCATTAGCATCCGTGTACCAGCTAGTGTTGTTGTGATAGGCTGCGTTCGGCTTTAGTGATTTTTTTTTGGAGATTCTTTCAAGGCGTTTGCCCATTTCATGATGGATGATTGATGAGTGCACGTGCCCACGCCATATTGGGTGTTCAGCAGGTTTTGACCAAAACGGCATGACCCCCATGCCCCACTCTCCCTTTTCACCCATTTCCCCTAAACAACTTTTTTTGTTTCCTTGGATTTAAAAAGTCATCCAAGGGAAATGTTTTGCTGATGTGGAAGAGGTGAGACAAAAAACAGCAGAAGCACTAAAAGGCATCAACATGGACGAGATCCAAAACTGTTTTGCGCAGCGGATAAAGCATCTCGATAGGCATATTGCACTCAACAGAGAGGACTTTGAAAGTGACTGGAGTTTAAACATGTGACAATAAATACACAATTTTGTATAAATAAATTCCAGGTCCCCCCTTGTGTATTTGCTCATCTGTGCAGGTATGACTACAGGAAACCATGCTGCCACATGAAAAGACTTCTGTCTTATCCATCTGATGTGGGTTAAGGTGTATCCCCCTCAAAAGACATGTGAGAGTCCCAACCCCCATATCTGTGAGCAAGATTTAATTTGAACTTCAGCTTAAAAGTTTGGGACCAGCCTGGGCAACATAGCAATACCCTATCTCTACACAAATTTTTTTTTTTTTTTTTTTTTAATTTTTTTATTTTATTTTATTATGTTATTGTGGGGTACAGTTAGGGGTTAGGCATACAAAAATATTTCGTTCAGGTACCCTTGTTGATAAGAGGTGT
>CAUYQG010158520.1:0-27620 GCA_963574415.1 Tarsius wallacei | reverse complement strand
AAGCTCAAGGTCCCGTTGAGGACAGTCATGATTAAAGGACAACCAGTTTTAAGAACACTGTCAGATAGACAAGCTACCATGTATTTCTTTAGTCCATGCCCAGCTCGTCCAGAAGTCCTAGTACTGATGGTCATTTTTTTGTTCAGCTTTGCGCAGTCCTGTCATTCATAGTAGACAAATGAAAAGTCCCAGAAACCTGTTCTGTTTGGGAAGGTTTTCTTTTGTTCCAGGCTTCGGTGGTTAATATGCTTGACAAATTTCAGAGTCTCTCTATCTCTGTAGACCAATGCCAAAGAATTGTTTTCTGGATTCACTGTTAGCAGCTGAAATAGACAGATACAATGACACACCAGAACACAGTTAATTCTCAACTCTTCAACGATTCACCATGGAACAGATGGTTTCTACATCAAGTGCTTAAACTGGGGAAAGGAGGACCTTTGAAAGATCCTTTACTAGGGGAAGAGTTTTTGCTCTGGCTGTCAAGACATTTTCCAACAAGCCCTATTCTGGCACATACTCAGAAAGGTTTTACTATTGCATTTCTTATCATACTGAAAGATTCGTGGGAATGCATCACGTGGCTCTAAATTTGGAATTTCTCAGGAGGGTAGAATAAATGCAGTGATTATCCTTCAGTATCTTTATTCCATACTGAGTTTTTTCCACTAGAAATCAGAACCACTGCAAGCTAAAGACACTTGTAGAAGGTGATAACATTTGGGTCTTTAAAGAATAAAAGCTTTCTTAAGAACTAAAAAGGACAGTTTGCTTTCAGAAGCAGCTTACCTCTTCATCTTCACCTTTGGCAATATAGGAAGTAAAGCCACCATAATCTGGCTCCCAGCCTTACAAGAGGAAACAAATAGCATTCATAAAGCTCCCACTGCAAGAGTTACATCATCTGCTTAATCACTGATCTCATGGTGCTTAACGGAGGGATCATGAGTTCAGTAGTAACCAATTCAATGACTTGTGAGCTCGAATTTATCATCTAGCTTGTTATCATGGATGCCCTTTTCCCTAAAGATCCAATCTCCTGGGCTGAAATGGAATGTAGGCTTATTTCAATTAATTTTGAATAAGAAAATTAAGAGAGAATTAAATGCTACATATACCCGAGAAGGACAATTATATAAGAGCTGTAGATCTAGGGGACACTTACGGGAAATTAATGACATCCATCTCCCCATTCCCTAGTCATAGATATAAATCCTACTTTGATTTAGGAGACTGAGATTCATGACCCCTAAGCTCCCTTCTGACTTTGAGATTCTGTGATCTGAGATTCCGACCAAGGCAAATTACTTCTGAATTGGTTCAGTTGGAGAGGGTCACTCAGGAGAGACTGTCCCTCCTGTGGGAACAATTTACTGCTTTCTTTCCTCCCTCTTACCTTCACAGCCACAGTAAAGAAGTAAGTCCAGGGCAAATTCAGTCTTGCTGTTGTCATGAATTAAAGTGTAGTGGCCAGTCTTCCAGTGCCTTAATTCCCCTTGGCACGTGGGAACACTTGACTCTAAGAAAAAAAACAACAGAAGAAGGGCCAGAAAATTTTTATTTTTATTTTTTTGAGTTGGAATTTCACTCTGTCACAGGCTGGAGTGCAGTGGCACACTCATGGCCACCGCAGCCTTGACCTGCTGGACTCAGATGAACCTTCCACCTCAGCCTTCCAAGTAGCTGTAACCACAGACACCAAGCTAATTTTTTGATTTACTGTAGAGACAAGGTCTTGCCAAGTTGTCCAGGCTGTTCTCAAACCTCTAAGCTCAGGCAGTCCTCTCACCCCCGGCTCCCAAAGTGCTGGGATTACAGTTGTGAGCCACCACACCCAGCCCAGAAAGTTTTTAAAATAACCTTGATACAACTGCTAGATTGTAAGGGAGTGATAATTAGAAATAATATGAAAAGAAAAGAAATAATATGGCAGCAAGGGGAAACCATTCTCATACACCTTTAGCTGAACTGTTGTTCCACCAATTCAGCCTTATAAGTTAGTTATAAATGATTGTCAGAAATTATCATGGCTGACTCTTTGGGGGAAAAAAGTTGAATTTCAATTTCTCTCTAAAATAATCGATGGAATAGAGGTTTTTTTGTTTTTTGTTTGTTTTTTTTTAGTTTGAATCTCTTACTCTGTCACCCAGGCTAGAGTGCAGTGTGGTATGCTCATGGCCACCACAGCCTCGACCTGCTGGGCTCAGGTGATACTTCCACCTCAGCCTTCCAAGCAGTTGGAACTATAGGCATGCGCCACCATACCCAGCTAATTTTTTGATTTATTGTAGAGATGAGGTCTCACCAAATTGCCCAGGCTGGTCTCGAACCCGTGGGCTCAGGCAATCCTCTCACCTTGGTCTCCCAAAGTTCTGGGATTATAAGTGTGAGCCACCGTGCCCAGCTGCAATAGAGTTTTAAATGCAAAAAATAATATTCATGAACATTATTTTTTGCATTCTTGGAGTAGAGAAGAATTTTTTCTCAGTATGTCACCACCAAAAGCTGAAACCAAGAAAGGCAAAAGATAGAACTGATTACCTAAAAATTTAAAACATGCTGAACAAAATTAAAAAGTAAACCATTACAACCTGTAGAAGAGAGGGTTAATACTCTACATACAACATTTAAAAATAATCAGTAAGACACCGGGTATGGTGGCTCACGCCTGTAATCCTAGCACTTGAGGTACTGGAGGCAAGAGGATTGCCTGAGCCTAGGAATTCATGACCATCCCAGCCAACTTGACGACACCTTGTCACTACTATTAAAAAGAAAAAGAAAAAGTAGCTGGGCATGGTGTTGCATGCCTGAAGTTCCAGCTACTTGGAAGGCTGAGGTGGAAGGATCGCCTGAACCCAGCAGACTTAGATTGTGGTGGCCCTGAGCATGCCACTTCACTCCAGCCTGGGCAACAGTGAGACTCCAACTCAAAAAAATTAAATAAATAAATAAACGGCAAGAAAACAAAAAGCCCAAAGGAAAAACAAACTGAGGTCATGACAGGCAATTCATGAAAAAAAATCAAATAACCAATAGGGAAACATGCACCACTAATAAACAAAAGGCAAATGCCATTCTCACCTACAGAATAAGCAGTTAAAAAAGAAAAAATAATTAGTTTGCTAGGAATAAGGAAAGCATCATCATGTACAATGCTGGTGAAAGTGCAGGTTGACACACTTGGGAGGACAATTTGGCAACTGCCTTAAAATTTTGAGCAATCTTTGATACATCACTTACCATTCTGAAGGAAGAATGGATAAATTGTTGTTTATTATGACAGTGAAGAAATGGAAAAAATCTAATTGCTCAACACAGGACTGGTTAAAGTCATTTGATGCAATAGCTTGCAGTATTAAAAATTATACTACAAAGCTGGGAGCGGTGGCTCATGCCTGTAATCCCAACACTTTGGGAGACGGAGGCAATAGGATTGCCTGAGCCCAGGGGTTCAAGACCAGCCTGGGCAACTTGGTGAGACCTTGTTTCTACAGTAAATTAAAAAAAAAGTAGCCGGGCGCAGTGGTATGCGCCTGTAGTTCCAGTACTTGGAAGGCTGAGGTGGAAGGATCACCTGAGCCCAGCAGGTCGAGGCTGGGTGACAAAGTGAGATTCCTATTCCAAAAAAAAAAAAAAAAATTATACTACAAAACAGCAGTTTTCAAAACTTTAAGCTATGCCATACGTTCTTGAAATAAAAGCTTCCAGAAATGCAATGTTGGAAAGCAGATATGCTTTGGTTGGGGAAAGCAAAAGTTTCCTAACTGAGGAGGGTATGCAGACCTGTAATATTGCTATAAAGGATGTAAAATGACAAGAAAGAGGCTTATGAAATACTAAGTGGGAAAAGACAGATTACAAAATAATGTATATGGTATAATCTCACAAAAATGTGATATACATACACACCCCTACATATATGTATGCATATATATGCCCAGATAGCAAAAAATCCTGGAAGGATATATTGCAAATGTTATGGCCACCTGTAGATGATTATTATTTTCCTTTTATGTATTTGTTTTCCAAACATTCTGAAATTGACAAGTGTTGTTTTTACTTTAATTGGTAAAAAACACCTTAAAAAATTACCAGGTCTTTAATGGTTCTGGTTATCTCACTAGATGTGCCCTAGCTATGCCAACATTTAACACAGCTATTGATATGCCCAGCAACTTTATAACTTTTATTAATAATTTTGTAAAGTTTTATGCCTTTTCTTCAAGATGGTAAACTTAGTAAATAGTGACTTTTCTCATTCACTTTTGTATTCCCAACTCTGCTTTGGATCAGGGCCTTGTATACAGTAGATGTTCCATAATAGAATAAACCATCTTTTGCTTATTCATATAGATTTTTCTCCCAAGTTGCAAGTTTCTGGAAAATGGAACCCAAAACGTATAGAAGTGGATTTTTTTTTTTTTTTGAGTCAAAGTCTAACTTTTTCGCCCAGGCTGGAGTACAGTGGCACAATCACAGCTCACCACAGCCTCGACCTTCTGGACTAGGTAATCCTTCTGCTTCAGCCTCCTAAGTAGCTAGGACTATAGGTGGTGCCACCATGCCCGGCTAATTTTTTGTTGTATAGATGAGGTCTTATTATGTTGTCTAGGCTGGTCTTGAACTCTTGGGCCCAAGCAATCCTCCCGCTTCAGACTACCACGGTGTTGGCATTATGGGCATGAGCCATTGCACCTAGCCCACACATTTTTTTAAAAAGTTCTTGAGACTCAATGTGTCCTCACTCTGATTCATGTTAGGGTCTAGGCATAGCAATTACCAAAGACAATTTACCTTTCAAAGAAAGGCTATCCTGTGTATTGAATAGCAGAGAAAAAGCCACTAGAGTCTAATTTTTCCAGAAGTCTATGGTGACCAACATGAGTGGTTAGTTAGTTTTGAGAGGCCACAGAATGAGTAATGTTGCTTGCAGTTAACATCTCACACATCTCAAGTTGGTTTTGTTTCCATGGGTGTCCACCCCTTGTGTTTGCTTTCTACCTGCAGAAGGTCCTTCTCAAGAATTTAGAGCAGAAACAGGGAGTGGCAAAACTGAGGACAGGGTCATGCGTGGTGACTCATGCCTGTAATCCCAGCACTTTGGGAGGCCAAGGTGGGAGGACTGCTTGAGACCAGCAGTTTGAGACTAGCCTGGGCAACACAGTGATAGCCTATCTCTACAAAAAATTAAAAAATTAGCTGTGTATGGTGGCACATGCCTGTAGGCCCAGCTACTCAGGAGACTGAGGAGGGAGAATCACTTGAGCCTGGGAGTTCCAGGCTGCAGTGACCTATGATCATGCCACTGCCCTCCAGCCTGGGCAACAGAGCGAAGCCCTGCCTCAAAAAATTAATAAATAAACTAAGGAAAGGAACTGGGTAACAGATTTTCTAATTTGACTTAGTAAATTCTGAGACATCTAAGTTGAATTTGTAGCTAGTCAGTTAATGGCACCAAAATTTTCACAGGAATGTTCCTTATTAAATTTCCTGGACTTTTCTCTTTTAAAAATCTCATTTGTAGATGATTAAAGTTCCTCTACTTGTAATAATTTGCTTCTACTTACTTGTCCAAATTCAAGCATGTTTTCTTAGGCTGATATTGGTCCTTAAGTTGCTAAGCTTCTTTCCTTTATGTTCTTGTGTTTTAGAGTGATTCTAGGCCAGTCATTTTCTCCACCATTTGTACTATTCTTACCTTAATAAAATACACTAGCTGTTCCTCCTACCCAGAATGTCTTCCCACAGATCCTTCTTGTCATTCAGGTCTGAGCTTAAATGGCAGCTCCTTGGAGAGGCTTTTCTAGATTACCCATTCACCTCAGAGGCCACTCAGTCATTCCTTATCATAGAACCCTAGCACAATGTGCAGCATAACACTTACCATTATCCCGTTTTCTGTTCATGTTTACATTTAATCTGTCTTCTACTAGAATGTAAACTCCCAAAGAGTAGATACCAAGTCTGTTTTTTGTTTTCTAGTTCCTGAAATAGGGCTTAGTGCAGTAAATACTCAGAAGTATTTGCTGAATGAATAAATGACTGAATGGTGAATGGTTAATGGTAAATAAGGACCAATCCTAATAGCAGCTTATTACCTTTCTTTGTTTCGTTTTCCTCTGGTTCTGGGTCTGTCTGTTCATTGCTCTGTTGGCTGTTGCTGATGATGGCTACCTGATTATTCTCTGGCTCAGAGGAGCTATGGCTGGTCCCTTCTTCGGTACTCTCAGTAGCAGAGGCTGCTTCTCCCTCTTTTTTGTTGTCAATTTCATCTTCTTCTGAAGGGGCCAGGAAGTGAAGCTTCAGGCCTGTGAAGTTGGAGAGTAGCAGGAACAGTGCTTCGGAGCGAAATAACTCCATGCAGCCCTTCAGGATATCAGGAAGCGTACTCTCCTCAGCTTTTTCATAAAACCTGAAAACCAGCATGTCAAGTTGTTCATCAAAGCCACAGATGTAAAATTACTCATGGAATAATAGGTGACCATTACCTGTATGATGGCCACTTGTATATCTAATCCTGAATTGTACCCCAAATCTTTATAAAAACAAAAGGTGACCATTAGCTTTGTATCTCTCTTCCTAAATCTTAGAACTGCTTACTAAAGCACACATTATTACAATAGTGAGATTTTTGTTAGGACCTGCCACTGGATGTCCCTGGAAACTAAGCATCATTATAGGAAAAATGTCCTATCACTGGGGGTGAGCCTTGCAGAGAAAAAGATGCTGAGTGCAGAAGCAAATATCCCAGATGATGGGCTCTACCTTTTGTTAGGAGGACCTCGGCTGTTCCATTCCACATATCCGTTCTCCAAGGCTTCAACGACCTTTGCAAATTTCTCAGGCTGGAAAATGAGCAAATAAGGGGGCAGTCAGCAAATCTCCCTAGGACCACACACTGGCAGCAGCTTTACAAAACATCAATCTGGCTGATTCCTAAAAGGTCCAGTCCACTCTCACTTCTTTCACACAAGGTCCCCTACTCTTGCTTTGGTGAAGCCAAAACAAAGACTGGATAATTCATCAGCTTGCTTTTGCTAAGAGAGTCAAGAGCCATTTTGTGCCATCCCCTTTAGTAGTTGTATTTTATGTCAAATTCTAAACTTCCCAAATTGCTGCATTCATAAAATGAGGATCATAATACAGACTCTAACTCACAAGATTTTGTAAAGAAAGACTATATTACAGTCAATGTCATTACAGTGAAAATCTCTGTGTAACAATACAGATTTTCTAGGCCCCAGCTTATTCCCTTATTTAATAAGCACTCTAAACTCAAAAAGTTAGGTACAATATGAGAACTGGTTAATCTATTACAATATTCTTCACAAGAGGCTTTATATTTATTTGTTTAATGCAGTTTCCCAAGTAGTCTTATCAGTTGTAAAGATATAAAAAGGGAAGGATCCCATAGCATGGCCTGAGTAAGCGCAATTAAATAGGGTTAAACAAATCTATTTACTACAATACTTCTCAAAACCTTACTATGCTAACGTTAGCTATAACATTCTGAAAGAGAGAGAGACAGTATGTAGAACCGCTCAAGCTTTTTTTATGGAAGGCTAGCTCTTAAGACTGATTCCATGGGATCCGTGTCAACTGTGAAACACCATAGTAGCATAAGTTATCTTATTTGGCTCCCAGGACAACTCTGCCAGAAAGGCAAGGCAGGTATTATCCCAGGTTAATTGATGATGAAATAAATACCTGGAGTGATTTAGTGAGTTGCTCAGGTTAGTAAAACCACAGAGCCAGGACACGAATATAGATCATCTTTCCACTATAACAAGCTGCTTCATCATTGCCAAAAATTCATTATAATTACTGACCTATGAGTAATCTATTATTCAAAGTAATAACAAGCACCATATTCATCAGATGAACAGAAAGGTAACTATACACAACTCCTTCTTGGGACAGAAGCTTGTATGTGTATTTACCATTAAAACTCTGGAGAACTAAGGAATGTCCGAGGGCCTCTTAAGCCCAGTAAGCATACAACTGATATCAATGTTAGCTGTTATCATCATTTCTGTATTTAATTTGAAGAAAGGAATAACATAAACATTCTAATCAGAAATAAAACAAGCCAGGCTCGGTGGCTCAGCCTGTAATCCCGCACCTTGGGAGGCTGTGGTGAGTGGTTTGCCTGAGCCTGCGGGTTCGAGACCCGCCTGGGCAACTTGGCGAGACCTCATTTCTACAATAATCAAAAATTAGCCGGGCGTGGTAGCGCGTGCCTGTAGTTCCGGCTACTTGGAAGGCTGGGGCGGAAGGATCGCCGGAGTCCAGCAGGTCGAGGCTGCGGTGGTTGGGAGTAGCCACTGCACTCCAGTCTGGGCGACAGAGTGAGACTCCAACTCAAAAAAAAAAAAAAAAAAAGAAAGAAAACAAAAACTCCCCAGTGATGCCTATTTCTCCATTCAGGAAGCAAAACTACTTGCCAAGCAAGATACACAGAACAAGATATATTAGCCTACCTTAAGAAACTCCTTCAGGAGAATTTCAGAACTTTCTTCAAACTCTTCCTGAATTTGAACTTGGTAATCCATGTCCAGATAAGTAGGGTTGATCCAATCATACAAAATTTCATGCTTACAAAGAAGCATCAAATGCACAGGTAAATTAATAATTCCTATAGCTTTTGTTCTTAAATCATTTCATGCTAGTATTAATAGAATACAAGCAAATTCTCACTTTATAAATTTCTCCTATTAAACGTAAAGAGCTGGAAAACTATGCCTGAGAAAGACACTATCAGAAGTTTATGAAAAGTGGAAAGGGGCAAGCTCAAAGTCTAGTTTCATTATTAGGAACAGATTATTTTAAAATCAGAAGAACAAATGATATGCTACAGCTCCTAAGATAAGGATGCCAGAAATTTTCCTTACATCGTGCGGGATGTGAGGACTCCGAGGTATGAGAGGTTCAAAGTAGTTGGGAGGTCTGGTCAATGAAGGACCATGAAACCAGCCACTTATGGACAAACGTGACTTTTCTTCAGACAGGACTTCAGACACCTGAAAGGACAAGTCCAGAAGCATATTAGCACAAAGAATAAGGAGGGAGACTTCTAGCCAGTGCACATTAATTTCAGATCCTCCATGCCAAGTGTTAAAGCAGCATCAGATAACAAGTCTAACAGGAAGCTGTCATGTTTAGATAATGGGCGATTAAAACGCATGATCCTCAGTATTCTATTTGTGGCTTACAATCTTTACCTGGTGAAAGGATACTGGAGACACTTCAAAGAAAACCAGTTTGTTCCATGAAGGGATAAGAGACTTGACAATCTGCTTTGGCTGAAAGTGTTCTGCAGCAGGAGAGAACACATCCATAAATGTGGTTCATTATCATTAACCACTTCCAGGCTGCCTCATTTCACTCTTGACAATTCTCAAATTTCTGAGGGTATCTGGATGTACCCTTCAGATCTTGAAATACCACCCCCTTCCATCTGTTTCATTCGTACTTGCTAGTTTGATTAAGTGGCATCTGTTCTTACCACATCATCCATCTATTATTGAGGAGGTCTGGAGAAAGTTCTTTAAGTTTCTTGGATTCAACCTCTGGTATCAGTTATTCAAACAAAATTTGACTTTCTGTCAAATGGACCAGTCCTGGCACACTCACAGCCATAGGCAGCTGTATACACAGTCTACTCTTCCATGGCCAGTATTCAGAAGCAGGGTCCGAATAGTTCTCATCTTAATCAATGATTCTAGTTTATCTCTGGAGTAATGATTAAATCTAACTTAAAGAGGTGGCTGTTAGAGCTGGCATTCATCCCTTCTGAGGCAGTCACTAGAATGGATGGCTTCCATTTCCTTTGAGGAGTATGGACACTATATAAGGATAGTGATACCAAATCAATTCAGCTTTAATTCAGAAATGGTCATCGGTAAAAAGCATACACTTGTCTTACCATCAGTGTTGTATAGGTCCAGGGTGCCCCCCAAGCTCCTGTCCCAGGGTGGAACCAGATACAAAATAAAGGCAATCCGGCGCCCTTCCAGCTCATCATCATGGCAGAGTAGGGCATCTGCAATAGTTAAATGCACACCTTAGATCCCTATGTAGACAGTGAGCGACTGACACCTGACTCTGCATTTATTATAAGTCCACCTGACATGCATCTATAATGGCAGCTCCAGCTTTAAAATGACACTTCATCTCTTTTATAAAAGTCAATATAGAAAATTCTAATAACACTGAAGGGTGCATATACAGATAGATCTAGATATTATCACTAACAATACTTTCCTACACATATATTCACTTTTTAAAAAAGGCACCCTACAGTGTTTTTTTGTGGCCTTTTTATTACATGGCAAATGTCTTTCCCTAGCAATATAGATACTTGATAATCACTTTTCGTCCCTATAGTTATTCTACTATATGGATTATGGGTTTACTCCTTCCTTCTTTAATCTATTTCTTATTTGTTAATTAAGTTGTTGCTATTTCTTGGCTATTATAAAGAATGTTTTAATGAAGACTATTGAACATGGAACTTTTTGTGCTTGTTTCCATTAGTTTCTTTTTCTTTTTTGTTTATTTTGAGTAGGAGACTCACTCTGTTGCCCAGGCTGGAGTGCAGTGGCATGCTCATGGACACTGTAGCCTCGACCTGCTGGGCTCAGTTGATCCTTCTGCCTCAGTCTTCCAAGTAGCTGGAAACACAGGCACATGCCACCACACCCGGAAACTTTTTTATTTATTTATTTTAGAGACGAGGTCTCGCCAAATTGCCCAGGCTGGTCTCAAACCACTGGACTCAGGCAATCGTCTCGCCTCCGCCTTCCAAAGTGCTGGGAATACAGGAATGAGCCACTGCGCCCGGCTATTTCCCTTAATTTTTTGAGCTGAACTTCTAGAAGCCATTCAGTGGGGCTAAGAAAGGTAGACATCCACACAGGTAAGAGAGGGAGGGAAGGCTCCAGTGAACTGGACCACTTCCATTTACACATGGGGAGATTATTTTAATAAATATTGAAGATAATGGGAGTCAGGTTTTTCACTGTTGAAGAAAGGAATTACAAATATGGAAAAGGAAAAATCCAGAATAAACCCTGTGGTGTTCAACTGGAATTGGCGGACTTAATATGAAATCAGTTTCTTAAATCTCTTTAAATATATATAAATGCATACAAATGCAAATGTTTGTGTGTGCATCTGTGTGTGTATATGTGCAAACATATATTCACTACTTCTTTCCACTGAAAGGGTCTGGGAGCAGTGACTTCCCAATAGCAAAGATACTTAGAGTCCAGAGCTTGATGTTTAAGTATCATTCTTCACTAAAAGGAGCCAGGGTTTTTTTAAAAGAATGGCCAACTCCAGGTCATTCTAGAAACTGGGTATGGAAAATACAAGAAAAGTCTGGAAAATCTTAGTAAGAAATAAGGCTAGGCACAGTGGCTCATGCCTGTAATCCCAGCACTTTGGGAGGCAGAGGTGAGAGGATTGCCTAAGCCCACAGGTTTGAGACCAGCATAGGACACATGGAGAGACCTCGTCTCCACAATAAAATAAAAAAATTAGCTGGGCATGGTGGCACACACCTGTAGTTCCAGCTACTTGGAAGGCTGAAGTGGAAGGATCACCTGAGTCCAGTAAGTCGACGCTGCGATGGCCGTGAGCATGCCACTGCACTCCAGCCTGGGTGACAGAGTAAGACTTCCACTCAAAAAAAAAAGAAAGTAAGAAATAAAAAAATAATGGGGACACAGAAATCAGTTTGAAGGGGCTCTCCTTAATCAAATCAGGGACAATATAAGCATCAATATAATGACAGTAACTGGTAACAACCCACGACATAAAGAGTAATCCATAAATCCATACCAATATTAACAAATGAATAAATAAATGAGGAAAGAGAAAAGTTTTCTTTAGAGTAGAATGACAATAAAGGTAAAGAAATGGCTGTATTATAAAATCACCGTTTGCCAACCTTCATAGTAGTAATTTAGCTAGAAACATTAAAGAGTGCTAAAACAAGTGAATCAAAGGTTGGTGACAAATAGGATATTTACATAATCTTGAATCTCCCTAAAAAATACATATTGACAGGGAAAAGTAATAAAACCTGACCTCAGCTACCACTTGAATCACATGATCAAAGTTAATATCATTAACAACATGACATTGATCACTATTAACAGAAACTGTGTATCACCTGACAGGATGCAGTGAAAAGAACACAGCAGTAATTCTGTAACATTCCTGCCAAAAATGTATGGCCTGAATCTAATCATGAGGAAAATCTGACAAACCAAAACTGAGGAAAGTTTTACAAAATAACTGGTCTGTAAGTCTTTAGAGGCATCAATATCATGATAGTTCAGAAAAGACTGAAAAACTGTTCTAGACCAAGGGAGACTGAAGAGACACAACAACTAAATGCAACATGCAATCCTGGACTAGATCGTTTTGCTATTAAGGACCAATAATGAAACTTGAATGGGGCCAGTGGATTAGATGGGAATAATGCATTGATATTAATTTTGTGATTTTAATGGTTTATTACTTTCAGATAGAAGAATGTTCTTGTTGTAGAAATTACTGAAGTATTCAGGGGCTGTGGAATATCATGACAACAACCTACTTTCAAGTAAAATAGGAAATAAATTATTTGTACCATCCTTGCCACTTTCCTATAAATTTGAAATTACTTCAAATTAAAAAAGAAAAATAAGAATGGTAAGTGAACGTATACAATATGTCTTTTCATCACCAAGTCCTCCAAACGTTGAGCAACTTATACTTTCCTAGAATAGTGTATGACTGCAAACCCAAATCAAAATTCTATTTAGTAATATAAAAATAAACTGCAAGGATATATCCCAAATGGGTGACAATGGGTACCTCTAAAGAAGGGGGCAGAGAGGAGGTGAAGGAGATTATCATGGTTTATACCATACACTTGCATATTGCTTGAATTTTTTCCCTTAAGAATGTACTCACTTATAGCAGGGCATGGTGGCTCACACCTGTAATCCCAGCACTCTGGGAGGCAGAGGCAAGAGGACTGCCTGAGTCCAGGGTTTCAAGACCAGCCTGGGAACTTGGCAAGACCTCGTCTCTACAATAAATCAAAATATTAGCCAGGCATGGTGGCACGCACCTGTAGTTCCAGCTACTTGGAAGGCTGAGGAGGCAGGATCACCTCAGCCCAGTAGGTGGAGGCTGCAGTGGCCACACTCCAGCCTGGGGCAACAGAGTGAGACTGCTACTCAAAAAAAAAAAAATGTATCCACTTATTACCTTCAAAATAAAAAAAAAGAGAAGGATAAATAGTATTGAAGGAGATGGCTATCCCTTAGAAGTTCTAAGACTAGAGTTTATAATATCACCTCTGCATTTCCTAATACTGTATGCAAAGGTGGTAGGAGCTTTCACCATATTCCTAATAAGCACCATTGCTTATCTTTCAATAAGGTGGATAGTTCTGTATATGAGCTGGGTCCTTATTAAAGATTCTGATGTATGGCAGGGACATTTAGTCTAGTATTTTGGGACACTGATGTTATCTTTTCATAATTGTTGAGTTGCCTTTAAATCTTACAGATATCAGGGCTTTATCTTCCTTACCGGTGAATTCATACTTGGCACAGGACATGTCAATGGTTGATTCCAGGTCAATTTTAGAAATGTCAGAAAGCCAGGCCCGGAAATCTTCAAACAGAATTCTCCTAGAAATGTAGACAAAAGGTAACATGTTATGCCATAATGTGGGCGCTATTTGGATCTAGTCCACAACTGTTCTTTCCTAGAGGTCACATTTTATTCAAGAAATCCTTTTTCAGATCTCATTCAAGAGACCTTGAGAAATGTTTCCCAGTTTGAACTTGCAAAGTTTAAGACTAATGTTCCCAGAGAAATACATGTAAATTTCTGTGTACTGTGACATATTTTTGTTCAAATGTTTTATTTTATTCTCTCAGTATTTTCTTCCTCCTAAAGTATGCCATACCCTGTCGTGGCAACAGTTTGGCTTCTGTGTAACAATGAATCTAAATCACTGATTTTCAGACACTTTTTCTGCACTAACATGGAAAGCTCAACTGTTTTTCTTTATATACTTCACTTTCAACACTATGGGCTTTTTCCTCACACTGACCAACTCTCTGAAACCAGCTGGGTGTCTTACAATTCAATTCAGTTCTGAAACTATCAGGGTGTAGCACAGGTTAAGATCTCAGTCCAACAAGACTGCCCTGTCACTCAGGCACCAATCACAAGTTCAGGTTGTGTTCCTCTGCTTTTAACTAAAAAGCTGTAAAGCTGAGGTTCCCATAGCTCCATCCTCCGGTATGATAATTTCTAGAATGGCTCCCAGAACTCACGAAAACCATTTACTTAACTAGATTACTAGTGTATCATAAAAGGATGCAACTCAGGAAGAGATGCACAGGGCAAGGCATGGGGAAGGGATATGGAGCTTTCATAATCTCTCCAGACACCCCCCCTTCCAGCACTTCCACATGGTCAGCAACCAGGAACTCCTTCAGTGAGGGTTTTTTTTTTATGGAGGCTTCATGATGTAGACAAGATTGGTTAAACAATTAACCATTGATGATTAACTCCCAGGAAGTCAGGGAGGTGAAGCTGAAAATTCCAACTCTTTAATCACGTGGCTGGCTCTCCTGGCAACCAGCACCCCCATTCTAGGGGGCTTTCCAAAAGTCACCTCATTAACATAAACTCAGGTGTGGCTGAAAAGTGACTTGTTATGAATAACAAAAGATACTCCTTTCACCTTTATTGTTCTTACCACTTAGGAAATTCTAAGGATTTTAGGAGCTCTCTGCCAGGAATAGAGACCAAAGCCAAATAAATATACATTTATTATAACTCCTCATCCAAATCCACATACTTCAAATTCCCATAAAATACAACTGTACTGTTCATTACTAAGTATCAAGTCTCCAGGTTGATTTCTAGGATTTCATTATCAAGTACCTTTTTATTTTATATACTACTCAAAGGAAAAAAAAAAAATTAAATATTGTGCTCAGTCAGTCCAACCAGAAGTGCCATGTAACTTTGTTTGTTTTGATTTGGAGTCTTACTCTGTCACCCTGGCTGGAGTGCAGTGGCACGCTCACAGCCACCACAACCTCGATCCTTCTGGTGATCCTTCTGCCTCAGCGTATGTCACCATGCCTGGCTAATTTTTTGATTTATTGTAGAGATGAGGTCTCACCAAGTTGCCCAGGCTTGTATAGAACCCGTGGGCTTAGGCATTCCTCTCACCTTGGCCTCCCAAAGTGCTGGGATTATAGACGTGACCTACCACGCCCAGCCAGTAACTTTTAAAGGCAGAGTTGCATTATATAGAATGGGCCAGGGCAGCAAACTGCTGACTCAGGCTTCAGATAACACAGGTAATAAATATTTCTGTGAAGTCTTGGTACGTTAAGCAACTTATTCTGCATTATCAGTGCCTTAAATTCTTCTTTTACTGGTAATATCAGCTTCCACAAATTTATTCTGGAAAAATGTCTTCTACTCATTCTATGAAAATATCACAAGGACAGGCTTATTTTCTGTCACTGTTAGCATTTGTTAATTGTGTTCATGTGGGAACTCACAGAAGTGGGAAATAAAAAGATCAGTTTTTGTAAAGATCAGGGAATTCCAGCTCTCACACCATCTGGCTGTGACCCTTTCGGTGTAGACTGTAACTCGGTCCCACACGGAATGCTTAGCAGAGAGGTATTGTGAACTAAGGAGATAATGCCTTAAAGCATGACAGTTTCTCTTTAGGGGGAAAATACTCTAAATAAATATGAAATATTATGAGTTAGTTAATTATCAATACTTTAAGATTTAGAAGAAATAGCTGGTGTAGGCTAACCATTATATATAGAAGTGCTGCATGGAAAAAAGAGAATTCGAGAAAATAACTCATATCATATAGATGAAAAACAGCTATTATAAAGTAGTATGTGCTCATTATAGACCAGGAAAAGAATCCTATATTAAGTAGAGTTTTGTTTGTTTCTGACTCAGGGTTTCATTCTGTAGCCCAGGCTAGAGTGCCAGGACATGATCATGGCTCACTGCAGCCTTGACCTTCTTGGGCTCAGGCAGTCTTTCTGCTTCAGCCCCACCAATGTGCTGGGATTACAGGTGTGCACCATCATGCCTAGCTACTTTTTAAAAATTTTTTATAGAGTTAAGGTCTCATTATGTTACTTAAGCTGGTCTTGAACTCCTGGGCTCAAGCAATGCTCTTACCTTGGCCTCCCAAAATGCTGGGATTACAGGCGTGAGCCACCACACCAGGCCAAGAAGTTGTTATAAAGAAAAATCTATAACCCTGGTAGCCAAAATTAAACACTCAATTTTTCCAATTCTTTTACTTTGTATACATGTACTCAAATGTAGGCGTTTGTGTATCTTTTTTTTTTTTTTGGAGTTGGAGTCTCTCTTTGTTACCCAGGCTGGAGTCCAGTGGCATGCTCATGGCCACTGCAGCCTCGACCTGCTGGGCTCAGGTGATCCTTCTGCCTCAGCCTTCCAAGTAGCTGGAACTACAGGCACACGTCATCACGCCCGGCTAATTTTTTGACTTATTGTAGAGATGAGGTGGCTGGGATTATAGGTGTAAGCCACTGTGCCTGGCCTTGTTTGTGTATCTTTTAAATTGGGATCGCACTGTGTATATTGTTTTAATTTTTTCTTTTGACAAAAATGTTTAAATATTATTATTTTATATATCACTAAGAAAAAAATGTTGCAAATTAAACTAGGACACAAAAGTGATCGTGTGAAACACCAGATCTCAGAAATGTTAAAATGTTTTTTCTAAAAAGTTTCTTGCCCGGGTGTGGTGGCTCACGCCTGTAATCCCAGCACTCAGGGAAGTTGAGGTGGGAGGACTACTTGAGCCCAAGAGTTGGAGATCAGCCTAGGCAATGTAGTGAGACCTCATCTCTATAAAAAATAAGAAAATTAGCCAGGTATGGTAGTGCATGCCTGCATTCCCAGCTACTCAGGAGACTGAGGCAGGAAGATTGCTTGAGCCCAGAAGGACAAGCCTGTGGTAAGCCGTTATCATGCTCTGGGTGACAGAGTAAGACCCCAGACTCAAAAAAATTGATGAAACAGATGATAACTTTACCATACTCGAATTAAAATTCATACACATCGTATTTAATGGTTGTATTGTTTTCACTTTATGCTTTGTATCTATATAAAGTTTATGCTTTATATTTATATAAAGTTCCATGGCTGACCATTTATTTGTATATAATTTTAAAGTATTATAAACAAATTACAACAATCTTACATGGAATCTTTGAGTATATCCTTAATTATTTTTTCAGCACAAACTTTTTTTTTTTTTGCTGTTTTTTGTTGTTTTTTTTTTTGAGTTGGGGGGGCTGGAGAGTGCAGTGGCATGATCATGGCTCACTGCAGCCTCGATTTCCTGGGTTCAAGCAAACCTTCAGCTTCAGCCTACCTGGGACTATAGGTACCTACCAACATGCCCAGCTAATTCTTTTGTTTTTTGTGGAGATGAGGTCTCGCTATGTTGCTTAGGCTAGTCTTGAACTCCTGGGCTCAAGCAATCTTCCCTCTTTGACCTCCCAGAGTGCTGAGATTACAGGCATGAGCCACTGTGCCCAGCCTGACAAACTCGTATAAGTGGTTCTACAAAAATATATGCATAATTTTTAGGGTTTTGATATATCTTTCAAACCATCTTCTAAGAAAAACTGCAGTTGTATATAAACGTATCTATACCTGGGTTTTTTTTTTTTTTAATATTACCAACCTAACGTGTGAAAAACGCTATCTTCAGTGTTAATTTGTTGATTACTGACAATGTTAAACATTTATTTTATCATTGAGAACTTGGGCCTTGGAATCAGACAGACTTGTGTTTGTATCCCAGCTCCCTTCATTTTAAGCCAGGTAAACTTAATTTCTGAGTCTGTCTTCTCCTCTACAAAATGTGATAATAATGTAAACAAAGAGCAAATGACATAGCATTTCAAGTGCTTACTTCTCTGCCTGGCACATATTAGGCACTCAACAAATACCATATGATTTGATTACTTGTTTACCTTAAAGCAGAGATGTGAGGCTCTCTTCTCTTCTTCAAATCATCAGACTTGACCATGAAAAAAGAAAAAAAGGATTTCCTTCATATATTAGACACACAAAGGAAACTTTAGTGAGTACTTTGGCAGTAGAACATTAGGGTGAAGAGCCTGAAGCCAGACTCTGGTTTCAGACTGCCTAGGTTTTATATACATCCCCTCCATTTGGTGGTTGTGACTTAGGCAAGTTATTTGGCCTCTCTATGCCTTATTCATTGAATAACATACTTAAGTAGTTATGATAGCAAAGTTCATCTGCGTGTCGAGGGAGACAGACAACAAATACAAAAAGTAGGTTATTAGTATGGAGAAAGTACTAAGTGCATAAGGGAAAGGAAAAAAAAAAAAAAACCACTGGAAAAGAAGGATAGAAAGTACTGAGAGTAGGAGGGGCTTGCAATTAATTATAAGTCAGGTGGCCAGGGCAGACTTTGAGAGGTGAAGCAAAGACTTGAAGGAGGCTAGGAAGTGTGGCAAAAGAATACTGAGGCAAAATCACTGAAGGCCCTAACCCTGAAGCATGCCTGCCTTATTTGAGCCATTGTAAGGGGACTGCGTGGGTAGAGCAGAGAGTAAGGGACAAGCAGTAGAGGGTAAGGCCAAAGAGGTCATGGGGGTTTGACGTCATTATAAGTACTTTGGCTTTTACTCAGAGGAGCCATTGGAACTTTGGAGCAAAAAAGAGTAACATGAGATAAAATTTACAGAACAACAAAAAAAAAACTCTACCATTTTATCTATCTGAAAATACATAATTCGATTTTAATATATTCACAATGTTGAGTTACCCTCAGCACTAATTCCAGAACTTTCTAACATTCCAAAAAGAAACCCTTGTACCTATTAGACAGTCATTCCCCATTTTCTCCTTCCCCGTGCTCCTGGCACCCACCAATCTATTTCTAATCTAGATGTATTTGCCTATTCCAGAACTACATATAAATGGAATCATACAATATGTAGGCTTTTGTTTCTGGTCTTTTTCACTTAGCATAATTTGTTTTTCTGAAACTGGGGGTCTCACTCTGTTGCCTAGGCTGGAGTGTAGTGCCATGATCATGGCTCACCACAGCCTTGATCTCTTGGGCTCAGGTGATCCTTCCATCTCAGCCTCCCAAGTAGCTGGGACTACAAGCACGCCACTATACCCGGCTAATTTTTTTATTTTTTTGTATACAAGGTCTCACTATGTCACCCAGCCTGGTCTCAAACTCCTGGGCTCAAACCATCCTCCTGCCTCAGCCTCCCAAAATAGTAGGATTACAGGCATGAGCCACCATGCCCAGCCCCACTTAGCATATGTTTTCAAGGTTCATCCATGTTGCAGCATGTGTCAGTATTTCATTCATTTTTATGGCTAAATAATATGGGTATATTGTATGGGTATACCACATTTTGTTTATGCATTCATCAGTTGATGGACATTTGGGTTGTTTTCACCTTTTGGCTATTATAAATCATGCTGCTATTAACATTTGTGTACAAGTTTTTATGTGAATATGTTTCTCAATTCTCTTGGGTTCATTTATACTTTATTTTTTTATTTTTGAGTTGGAGTCTCACTCTGTTGCCCAGGCTGGAGTGCAGTGACATACTCACGGCAACTGCAGCCTCGACCTGCTGGGCTCAGGCAACCCTTCCACCTCAGCCTTTCAAGTAGCTGGGACTATGGGTGTGTTCCACCATGCCCAGATAATAATTTTTTGATTTACTGTAGAGATGAGGTCTTGCCAAGTTGCCCAGGCTGGTCTTGAACCTGTGGGCTCAGGCAATCCTCACACCTTGGCCTCCCAAAGTGCTGGGATTATAGGCGTGAGCCACCGCACCTGGCCTCAGGTGCTTTAAAGAAAGAGTCTACATTTTGACCCAGAGTTATTCCAATGAAGAACTCCGCCCAAATGAAAGCATGATGTGCAAGTATTTATTTTAATGACCCCTACTTAATGGTCCTTATTCTTGGAGAACAGCAAGGCATTTGAATATCCACCCTCTCCAGTCCTTAAAGGCCTCTACAGGTTTCGGTAAATTCACACTCTCTTCGTGGCTGCGTTTTGGAGCTGCGGCAGGTGCATCAGTAGATTCACCATCAATCCAACTCGCCAGCGCCTTGAAAAGTACAAAGACTCGGATTGTAACAAACCGCAGGAAAGTAAATTTAGGCAAGAGAAAAAAGGTAGTTACGAACGTGAAACAACACTTACTGCTACACTAAATGGAACAGCTCATACCAAATACACACAAGCTGTAATTACAAATTATGGCTAGAGGTATGCGTAGGGAAAAAATGAAAAAGAAATATACTGATTCTTACATGGTTTTGTTTTAGGGTGGTAATTATTTTTTCCCAACTTGCTAAATATTCCACAAGGCATTCATTATACTGCACTTTTAACTTGATGTGTCTACATACGTAAGTGCATACATAGCCATGGGTAGACATACGTGTGTGAAGTCACGGGTGTAGACATCTAGGTGCAGCCCCGGAGGAGTCATACCCATGAGTAGCCACGTGAAAGTACACTGACATGCATGGGGGCACATGCGGGCACACTTGGCGAGACCGCGTCTCTACAGTAAACCACAAAAATTAGCCAGGCATGGTGGCACGTGCCTGTAGTTCCAGCTACTGGGAAAGCTGAGGCGGAAGGATCGCCTGAGCCCAGCAGGTCAAGGCTGCGGTGGCCGTGAGCGTGCCACTACACTCCAGCATGGGCAACAAGAATGAGACTCTGACTCGGAAAAAAATTTTAAAATGACCTCTGCCAAAAGTATCAATATTTGTTCTGTTCTGCAAAGTCAAGCTCTCCTGTCCTAAATAAATGAGAAATAGAGAAACTTCTCCCATTTTTCATTGACCTGTAAGCATAAATCACTCAAAGACAAATTTTTTATATATATATTTTTTAAGGTGGAGTCTCACTCTGTCACCCAGGCTGGAGTGCAGTGGCACGCTCACGGCCACCACAGCCTCAACCAGCTGGGCTCAGGGATCCTCCCGCCTTAGCCTTCCAAGTAGCTGGAACTATAGGCATGTGCCACCACGCCCTGTTAATTTTTTGATTTATTGTAGAGATGTCAACCCGGCAACCAAGTTGAAGAGTATTTCTTTGCATAGCTTCTTTTTTAAACCACAGCTTCCTGCTTATCTTTACACTAATTTCCTCTGATAAATTACAGCTCTAGAGAAGTACCTAATAGAAAATGTCAGTTGTGACTTAGGTAACCACTTCCCCCTTTTAGCTCCCCTCCACCCGCAATTTACCTTGTATCTTTCTGCAATGCTGAAGCCAACAGCACACTGCAACTTGCGTAAGCAGATAGGGCAAAGGTCCAGAGGGCGCCGGTCAGCTTCTTCCAAGTGGTTGGACCCCTGCATTAGGCACGCGAGCCACTGGCAGTGTCGCAGTCCAAATATGTGTCCAATCTCATGGGTTAAAGTCTGCAAGACAGTCACATCGAGGCTTTACAGTATCGCCACCATTAGCATCGACAGGTCGCATCTCTCTTTTTCTCACTCTTTCAAGAAACAGACTTACGGGAGTCAACTCCCTTAGCTTTATCCCCAAGACTTCACCTTGCCCAGACCCAAAGACTTAATCATCTCTCATTTCCCCAGATGACCTCCCCCGGACCGGGTTTCTCAGCCTCGACACCACCGGCACGGCACGCTAGGCAGACGACCCGGGTGGCGGTTTGCTCAGCAGGATCTCTGGCCTCCACCCACCAGACGCAGAACTGCCTCTCCAGCTGTGACAACCAAAAATGTCTCCAGACATTGCCAAATGTCCCCCAGGTGGCAAAACCACTGCTGGTTGAGAACCTTGCTGTAGACTAGGGTTCCTGTTGCAATTCGGATTGTGGGACCCTTCAGATCGTGAGATCAGTCGCTCTGGGAGGAGGGGAACTTGACACCCATGTTAACAAGCACATCAGGTGATGCTCATGCAGGGGGCCCAAGGAACACATTTTTTTTTTTGAGTCAGGGTCTCACTCTGTTGCCCAGACTAGAGTGCGGTGACAAACGATCAGGGCTCACTGCAGCCTTGACCTCCTGGGATCAGGTGATCCTTTTTCCTCAGCTTCACGAGTAGCTGGGAGTATATGTGCACACAACCACATTCAACTGATTTGTTGATTTTTTTTTTTTTGTAGAGACAAGGTCTCGCTATGTTGTCCAGGCTGGTCTTGAACTCCTGGGCTCAAGTGATCTATCTGCCTGCCTTGGCCTCCCAAAGTGCTGGGATTATAGGCATGAGCCACCATGCCCAGCCCAAGAAACACATTTTAGAAAACATAATTCTAAGAGGTGCAGTTCTCAAACCCCAACAAGTAGTACTGGTGAAAGCAGTACTTCTCTAGCTGAAGGAAAAGCCTATTTCGTTTGCTATAAAGAAAGGAGAAAAAGGGGAGCTGGCCTTTCCTAAGAGCACGGGTGGGGAGAAGTCAGGAACCGTAAGTAGAACTACAGTCAAGGGTAGCCCGAAATCCAATGAAGGAGGGCCCATGCAGAGAGCAGAGGGCTTTTGAAGGCCTTGGGAAGGCAGCCTGGAAGAGTAGGCTACCTCCGCACACCAGAAGGAATGAAACTAAAAGTGAGGACCTGGGTACAGTCAAGGCTGCACGTAACTAGCAATACAAAAAACTGGCAACCTAGCCAGGCGTGGTGGCGTGCGTCTGTAGTTCCAGCTACTTGGAAGGTTAAGGCAGGAGGATCGCCGGAGCCCAGCAGGTCGAAGCTGTGGTAGCTGTGAGAGTGCCACCAGCCTGGATGACAAGAGTGAGATTCCGACTAAAAAAAAAAACAACTGGCATCAATGTTAACTTTCAATATGAAGGTATTCATTTAGACTTTGTTCTTCTGATTATTTCAGCCAACCATTATCCACCAAAATTCTACAAATGATACCAACTCATCTGTAACATTACCTTAAGGACTGATGATATACAACTTAGGAAATTAAGATCTCTGTAAAAAAGAAAAAAAAGTCCCGTAGGATTTTATAAATAACTCACCTTACAGGATCGAAGCAGCAAAACACTAGTTATTTCCGGAATACAATAGTCATCAAAGATGGAATAGTCTCTCAGAGATGCTTTCTGGAACGTCTTCACTCTGCCTTCATAGTGCAAGCTGTAAAAATCACTGCCATACCTGGCAAAGCTGAATATCCCCACACCTATGACAAGAGGACAAGCAGCAACAGGAGGAGAGTAAGAGACCTGAGGGAGAGCCCAACGGTGAGCCTGCTGGACACGTGGTCAGTGAGCACACAACTGTGTCATGGTGTTCACACAGCTGAGTGCACTCAAGGTCTGCCAACATGAAGGAAGACTTTGCCCCAGATTTCCCTATCAAGATCTTCTTTGCTGCTCTGCAGTTTGCCTGGTCCTGTAAACCTCAATGGATTTGCAGTCAAGCTCTTGAGAAACTGGAAGATTCGGAGCTTTTTTCCTCCACAAGTCTTTTTCTCAAAGAATAAAGTACTCAAAAAGGAACCACGAAAAATAATCACATGAATAACAGGCAGTCATGATTTTACTCTTTAAGAACACACTGAATACATCTCTGCTATGCGTGTGTCAGGGAAGGGGGTGCCACTGAAGGTCACTGCCCTGCCCACTGCCCTGAGGTCTTGGAGACCATGATTTGGACCATGTCTCTAGACAGAATAACCTCTTCCTCTGCCTCACCCCCGTTTCTAAGAACGGCACAACTCCATTATGTCACCAGTGTCAGCTGACGAAAATAAATATGAATCCTTATAACTAACTTCCTGTGTTACATTTAGAGTTATACCAACCACCTCTGCATGCAGGGAGAACACAGTCTGATGCGCAACTCACTCTAGGGATTGCTGTATAATGACTTATCTACATTATCCCTCTTATTTATGCCTCTTGTTTAGGTGTTATTTTAACAATAACACATATTTCAAGAAAATAAACTCATAGTAAATTTGTCCAATCCAATTTGATTCAAAAAGAATGTTTCTTGCTCCACCCTCTGAACATATAAACTGGTATTTGAAATTTAGGGAAATCGCATTCTGGAAGAAGAAAAAACAACAGTAAATCTATTAATGTATCACAAGGAATTTCTCTGGTCAACCCAGAGCATACTGTTGTGGACATATTTCACAACAGAACTACTTTTAGCAAGAACATCTCTTTCTTCTAATCAAAGATTGCTTTCTTTAGTAATAAATGTTTCTCAATCTTAAAAAACCAGCATTTGTAAACCTGAAGAAAACAAGGTCACCCATGTCAAGATATTGTCTTAGTGCCCGGCAGGTCAACCCTACACTACCCTACTGTGTACACCTTTTTCCTATGTCATGTAATATTTAAGAAATTTACCCCAAAAGAGGGGTTTGAATAGAAATAGTTTGAGAAGTGGTTCTCGACCCCCTCAAATGCATAAGATAAATTAGCTAGCAATAACTGGATAAGCAAATTGTTTTAAAAGAGAGTAGCGATCCAAGTCTCCAAGACCGCATGTTGGTAGGGTCAGAGTGGGCCACAAGGAACTTCGCACAAATAAAGAACTATGGACGGAGCAGGTGGGAAGAAGTTCTAATCTCCTACGGTCCCACCTCTAGTAGAAAGAAGGACTGGTCACGAAAAGCCCCCACCCACCACAACCCCTAAGGCTAATGTAACATCCAGACAGACCATAAACTCTCTGTTGACTTCCTGGTTCTTCCTCCCACCCCAGAACACTAATGAACCACTCCCCCCAATCCACAGGCTTTTTCCCTTCCAAATTTGTCTTAGATCTTGCGGGATAAGGTTAGAGAAAGAAGAGCAAGAGTGAAGGGGTGGGGAGAAGTAGAAAGATGACAAATAGATAAAAATGAATAAGTAAAACTATAACCTGTTTCCAGATCTTTTCCCACCCCCAATATTACCATGCAGAGTTCCTAAGAATCAAAATTTATGAGATCTCAACTCAAAGACTAAAGTTGACTTTAAGTTTAAAAAGGCTCCCACGCCGGGCTCAGTGGCTCAGCCTGTAATCCCAGCAATTTGGGAGGCTGAGGTGAGTGGATTGCCTGAGCCCGTGGGATCGAGACCCCCCTGGGCAACTTGGTGAGACCTCATCTCTACAATAAATCAAAAATTAGCCAGGCGTGGTAGCGCGCACCTGTAGTTCCAGCTACCTGGAAGCCTGAGGCGGAAGGATCGCCGGAGCCCAGCAGGTTGAGGCTGCGGTGGCTGGGAGTGGCCACTGCCCTCCAGCCTGGGCGACAGAGTGAGACTCCAACTCAAGAAGAAAAAAAAAGGCCCCAAAACAAATGTCATAAGATATAGCAAAAGAAAGAAGTGTACACTTAAATATCAACCTATGGCCATTCCATCTATCAAGATGACTATGAAAACAGCTAAAAAACAATCTGCAAGATTTTCATATACGTTACGACAGTTCAAGCTGTTTCTTTGTTCACCTTGTATGGAATTACTGATATTTACCAACTGTTGTGCTAAACACCTATATATGTGCCAGGCGTATATACACATTTTTTATGTATAGGCACTTGTATGTAAATCATCTCAAAATGACTCTGTGAAGTGGGTATTATTTTTGTCTTCAAGGTCACATAGGCAGTGATCAGCCACCTGGAGAGGAACCCAGACCATCAGAATCCATCAACAGCACATTTCCGACGAGGGCATGATGCCTCACTGAAAATACTACATGGTTTTAAGTGTCCAAATGATTACTGGTTGGAATTTTTTCCCTCTTTTAACATCTTTAAATATTTTCAAGTTGAAGAAGTTTCTAACAAGGCCAAAATGGAATACCATCTGTCAAAGAGGCTTGTCCAAAGACGAAATTCCAGGAGTCTCTTGGGTAAAGATCAATCATCGTTATCCCCACAACACAGAAGGCATCGTCAGGCTTCTTCTTTTTTAAGAACTTCAGGATGTGCCCTGTTTAAAAAGAAACGTATGTATACATGTTGGAATTTTACACACACACACACACACACACACACACTTTCTTTACTCGATTCAAATTGCAAAGTTGTTAATTCACCTGCATGAATTTGTAGGTTTTGTGTGTTATCGTTGACCCTAAAGGAACACCTCGTTGCAGAAACAGGAACCGGCTCTAGGAGTTTTACTGTCAACCCATAGAAAAATGCTTCACAGTAGCCCTTGAGCCATTTAACATATTCTTCACTGATAATTCTGGTGTTTCCTAGAGATCCTATGATATGGAAGAAAATTTAAAGACAGACTTTAAGATGATTAAAATATTCGCTCTTTAGCCAAGTCTAGAAATTAGAAATTAGAAACAAAATCAACTCCAAATTTTCAATATACCTTTATCATTCATTGATGTCAACATGAATTAAAAAGAAGCAAAATGTTATCTTGTTAGTCAACTAAGCTACAGAACTTCTACCATTGCAATTAGTGTCGATAAGGGTCATAAAAATTGCCAACTTGAATCAGACCCAGAGCCCAAACTATTCCTGACACCAGCACCACTGCAAAAGCAAACCAAAACCAGCATATTACCAGTATGTACCAATGGACTGTATATAAATGCTGCGTTTGTCTGGAGAGGGTGTTTTTCTGTAAGGATCACTGAAAAACTGTTCAAAGTCTTGAGAAGACTCGGGATGGGAGGTGATCCAGTCCGACTGTGAGTGCAAGGTAATGGGACCAAAGAGACCACTGGCTGGCTGGAAGGCTTCGTTCAGTAAACGCTGTTCTCCAACATCTGATTTCTCATACTGGGACACAAGCACTGAGTTCTTTGAGATGAGAGCTGTTTTCAGTGTCTGTGCAGAGTGCTGAACTGTTTGCATCTACCAAAGAAAACACAAGTAGTCAAATACAAAATGCGTATTCATCTTGGGAACTTAATTGGAACCCACTCTCCATCTAGTTCTCTGATTTCTCCCTAGAATGGAATAGCTGATTACTCACGCCTTAGGGTGGACACCCTTAGCTTCCCCATTTCCAATCAATTTCTTGGGAAAGGCATCTAAGAAACTGAAAAGACTATCATGAAATCCATTCCTCCTTCTCACATGGAACCTGCCACCATTCTAAAAGCTTGGTCGATTCACCCTGCTATGGAATTACTGACATTTACCAGCTGCTGTGCTAAACGCCTATATATGTGCCAGGCACGTATACACACTTTTTACGTGTACACGAGCCGTAAGAGCATGACCTGATATCCGATTTCCCGCTGTCATTGTGAGTCTGGCTCTTGGCTAGTCATCGGATGTCTTCCCTAGAGTGATAAGACTTTACAGCGACGAACTTCAGTGTCTGAGATATGTCTTGTCAACCTGGAGTTGGAGGACAGAAGTGGTAGGACTTAAAACGCCAGTTTTGTTTTTGTTCGATATTGAAGATCTTTGAGTCACACTGGAAAGGATACACATTTTTCATGTAGCTCTGATGAACTAATTCATAATATTGGCGTTATGACCCAAATGACAGCGGGAAATCGGATATCAGGTCATGCTCTTACGGCTC